>WBMZ01002723.1:127500-130506 GCA_013400975.1 Atrichornis clamosus | reverse complement strand
CCTCCCCTCCCCTCCCTGTAATAATGAAAATGCCACCACAGATTTATCCATTACAAGCACAATCCATTTAATGAGTTTCTTCAGTGTCCTCGTGTGATCTAACTGTAAAACTGATCTGCTTTCCAGTTTTAATTTCTTGATTAATAAGAAACAAACAAAATAATCACAGTACTGAGCTTGCATAACAATGAGTGTCCATCTTTAAAACTTTTACTCTCCACCCAGTTACATTTATGAGACGTTATCTTTGTATGGAGCCTACAAACAAGTACTTCTATTAATATGCCTACCAGGATTAAAGCTAAAGGTGAGCAATAACTCTTTATTTCTGCAAGATCTTGGTTACAAATTAACTTTTCTATGCTAGTGTACAAGGGCTTGTCCCACATGTTTTTCAGGAAATGGATCCTGTTGCTGCTCTGTCGAGACATAAAATGTCATTCCTTTACATTTTTTTACATCAATAACATTGCTGGTGTAATTCAGGGCAGAGAATTGGAAGGTTGTGGATAGAAGGTGAATGAGAAACCAGTTGCATAAACCAGTACTTTAAAATGTGTGATATCGTAGGAAGGCCGGCATTTATTTAAATTTTTCTTTTAAACATTTTAGAAAATGTTTGAAGTTCATTTAGCTAGAAGAGTTCAGATAAATTAGTAACAGTAGAATTTCACGACTCAAAATATTCTAAAAGTAGAAACCAGATTGGCTTTCTAGGAAGAGAGGCTACATTTTATGAGATTAGCTAATATAATTGTGAAAAGCATAGAAGCTTTGGGGCTCACAGGCCATTGATACCAGGTGTAGATTTCAAATAAGTTTTGAAGGGTCTTTGGCTTTGATCTGAGGAGGACTTCTTTAATCTGACATGTTGCTCTAAGTGAATTACAATACTTTTTCTTTCACATTAGATCCTAAAAGACAAGTTCATATGTATTGGCATTCTCTGTGCCAATTCACTGGAGTCTGTGAGCATGTATGTCAACCTGGTCAAGAGTTTATAATATGTATGTCTTCTGTAGAAATCTGCTAATTAAAATCCCATTATGTATTAAGTACTCACATATTATGAAGTACTCACCCTCATGAAGGCAGCTGCACTGCAACAGCCTGGTACTTTTTCTGTGAACATAGCTACAGTTAAAATCTGTGTTTACACTTAAATCTGTGTTTACACTTATGTGTACATACTCTGCCTCCCGTCAGAAACCCCCATGATACGTGTGTGTGTCTGTGAAAGGAGGAACAGCTTGGGGTAAGAGGAACAGTCCTCAGGGGAGTCAATGTATTTTTATGGTTCTTATTACAGACTTCAGGGATAAGAACCATGCCATACTCAATGAACAGGTTGTTACACTATTTCATTACCACTATATCCAAAGTATGTAACTAACCAAAAGGAACGTAAGTAGGTTTTATTCCACCAAGGACTTCTAGAAATGTATTGACAGAGCAAAATAGAGCTGTGGCATAAATTCAGCAATGCTAGAAAGTACAATGCAGAAAATATGTAAATATATACATGTTACAGATTAAAGTTTTCATCTCTGATTGTTCAGGAATTTGCTCTTTCTGTAACAATGTATTTTCAGGATTGCTTCTCAGGCAGCTGCAAGTGAGCTGCAGAGACAACAACTGAGAGGCATTTAACAACTATCTTGTAATGTTCAGTGAGATACTCCCATGCACTGCAGAGTTTCCTGCATGGCCTCTGTCAGGTAAATTCTTGTTAACACGTGAATTCTAAGATACTTCACATGAGACAGCATCCTTAAACTGTAGCTTATTTTCACTGAAAAATAAGTCTTGCTGGTGGTGCTAGCACATGAATCAGTGTTTGCCAGAAGGAGGTCCACAATAACTGCTATAATTAATCAATTATAAAACTAGCACGTTCAAAGATGAGAGAATGTGATTTAATAATTTAAGCCATCAGATATTAACAGTTAAGTGCCCAACTCTGCATTTTCTCATAATAGACATCAGTAGCTGAATAGCAGCACCAATTTTCATTCAGTGAAAACTCTATTTCAACACAGCACTAATACAGAAGTATAAACTAAAGACTTAATTGAGGAAAAGAAAAATTATGGCTAGTCTAACTTGCAGCATTTGGCCCCTAAAAATCATAGTAGCTGATTAGTGGTGGCAATAGGAAAAATAATAACTTTTGAAATAGTTGAGGCCTTTTGATTTTCTTTTCTGCTTAAGAATCAATTTGAGTTTGAAAATATCTCTGAAAATTGTCTCAGTCCCCAATGTTACAAATGTTAGTGCAGTGCAGAAATGCTTAGAGGAGTGTTTTTATAGCAGCTGAACTAGATAGTGAGTTCCCCTTGTAGAGTCTCCCATGTGAAACAGGAGAGAGGTGTGGAGAAAAGCTGTCCATCTTGAACTGCAGGTAATGCCCAGGACATAGTTCCCGTTGTAGGGTTGAAAATGCAGGGCTTTATATTTCTATTCTGCAAAACTTCCTAGATACACACTTTCTCAAAACACAAAAAATGTTTTACTAGGACCCACTTTTACAAACTATATGAAGAATAGGGCCTAAAATGCAAAGTACCGTCTGCCTGTAATATCCCTTAAAAATCCCTGTAGAATACTACACTTTCATTATACATTAACGTTGGCATCAGTGGCTGGATACACACACAGCAACGTGCACAACAGGCAATTAATTAGAAGCAGGTAAAGACTATTGTTTCGTGGAATTCAATGCTAAGTCATAAACTGTGTTTCAACCACTGTACGAGTATATTCTTCAGATTTCCCCCCAAAACGGGAGCGGGTCTGAGCACACAGAGCCCCGTATCCCCCGCCCGCCGGGCGCGCAGCCGGAGCGCGCATCGCCCGCACCCAGCGCCGGGCGGGATCCCGCAAAACTGAAAGCAGGTACAGGCACTTCCTGCAGGCAGAATTAAAGAGAGAGAAAGGGAGTTTTCCTCTGATCTCCTTCAAAAACCAATCAGGCCAGATCAGCCAGGCGTTGATTCTCCCTCCGTC
>WBMZ01002723.1:0-122500 GCA_013400975.1 Atrichornis clamosus | reverse complement strand
GGATTTCTTAATCCTTCCCATAACAGAAAACCTGGCTGAATCAGCATGACTTGCCTTAAGACATTTTACTTTCCTTTTGCAAGGCAATATTTGCATGTCTTCCTGACAAAGGATAAGTCTAAGAAGAGCAAATAATTTTGGAGATCTGTCTGCAGTATTTAGCTGTAATTACCATGTTTCTTTGAATTATATACATAAAAAGGGAGAGATTCTCATGTGAGAGCTAGGCTTGCTTTTGGACCTATTGAAAGCATCCAAATTTAATACATGGCTTGACATTTAAGTATTAAAAATTTGTTTGAAAGACTGTCCTAGTCATACTGATTGAATACATTGAATCAAATACATCAATGATTATTTTGATTCATATTCTTGAATAGAGAAAGATAAAGTTGGGGGTTTTTCCCCCTCATCCCCCTAAATAATGTTCAAATTGAAAATACTGAGTGGTTGCCACTTCATCTGGTGATAGCAAATTGCCAGTTCCCTAAAGCATGTTTGGTTGCCTATTGATCATTCAGCTGAGCTGTAGGTGCAATTTATTTTCAGCAAATTCAGCAAGAAACAAGCTGGTTAAATGAGCATTTGGAAACAAATGGGATGGGGGGAGAGGCGGAAGAACCTGTGAATTCCTTTAACCTGATAAACCGGTTACAACCTTTTTTTTTAAGAGAAACTTGTTCTGCAGCTTCTTCTTGACAAAGTGCTCGCAGAAAATTTTCTTGGCTTCCTTGCCAGCTGTCACAACTTCATTTTGAATAAATGATTTTTTAAATTTATTTTTAATACACCTCTCAGTATTCAGATTGCAGAAAAAAGGCTGAAAATGCAGAGTGAATTTTGGTTTTTTGAGTTTTATGGTTGGTCTTCCAACTTCAGATTACTTGATAACAGCATCACCTCAATAAAATGCCTAACAGTGTCTGTAGTTTGGAATATTTGCTGGGTCTGAGTTCTGATGTTTTGGAGCAGGTGTTTGGCAAACCTCTGGCAAGTGTTGCTAGACAGGCTGTTCTTTCCACAACAAATACTTAGGGAGTCGTTTCACAAGATTTGGCTTCAGCACTGAAGCCAGCTTCTTTCAGGCCCCTATGCCAGACTTTGCCATCTTTTTGTTGTGTCAGTAAAGCTCTTTGTGAAGCTGTGCTGTAATCAGGATCCCTGAAATGAGCAGGTGGGGTGGGAACTTCTCAACTGCTTTGCTGTCCAAGCTCACGTCCCGTGAAACTACACCCTTTGGTTGTGTTTTCATGATCCAACATGTCTGATGGTGATACCAGCTTAAGGTATTTCTGCCCCTGCATCGTGTTCTCAAGCTGCAGTTCTATTAAAACTCCAGTGGCTCCTTTCACTTACGCAGGTGCTTCTACATGGGCCTCCCTCATCTGCATTCTGCAAATCCCAAAGTTTCTGGGGCTGCAGATTGAACTGGAGCAGGGCACTGTTCCGAGCTAAAGCCAGTTCTGGTTTGGAGTGGTTCTGTCTGATGCACATGTGGCAGATTAGGTGGTTTTCCTGAGGGCAGCCGTAGCACTAAGGAGTGGGTGAAAGGAGAGTAACATTTTAAGACAGGTAGGCCACTGAGCAGTTTATGTGAAACTGTGGCCTTGGTTTGGTATCAGCAGGGCGTGATGAGGATTTCCTGATAGACATAAGGGCCTTCAGGATGTCAGGGCAGGTAAGTGGTAGATTCGTGCCCTTACAGGAGGCTGAGTGTCCTGTGTGCAAGCAGCCTCATGTGGAGTTCTTACTGTATATTAGCACCTAAATCAATATTTTCATTGATTAAATTAGATGAGCATTGGTTAAATTATGGTTAAATTCCTAATATTAGAATATCACCAGTATTTACTGTGGGGAATTATGGATGTGCTAATGTTCCCATAGTTGCAGGCTGTTACAGCATGGATTTTTATATTCTTTTTAGCAATGAAAATGGATGGCTAACTCTTGTTTCAGAACCTTAGCTGTAATTCTGTTGTTGATGGTATAGGTAAACAGTTTTTCTCTTTATAAATCCTCAGTGCTACCCAGCTCCCACTGCATTATTATTGAAACACTCAAATCTGTTCCCTCAAAAACAGAAAAGACTTAATAGCAGAAAGGGTTCTTTGGTTTTGTATATTATATATATGTATACAGAAATATACATATATACCTCATGTGAATTCATTTGTTATTGGCAGCATTTATGTTCTGTTAGGTTTTGTGGAAAAGCAGTGACCTTACCTTCTCCAAAGGCTGCAGTACTTTTATCTGAATTCCTCACGTATTCCCTTTAGGGAATAGGAAGGTCACCTTGCTTTGTTCCTATATTTAGGTACATTTCACTTCAGAATGAGCAGAGAATTAGATGAAGGAATTTGTCTAAAGCTGCATATTGTTTTCTTTGTAGGTATAAAAATATGGTAGTCTTGGCTATCTGGACTATCTTCTCTTAAATCTAGAAGTGCCAGTATTCATTAGAAGTGAATAATTAGGCCCAGTGGTTCAAGGATGAGTATGAGTAGGTTTTTTTATGACAGCAGATGTTGCTGCTTTTCCTGGTGAAGTTGAACAGTAACATTAAATTACAAAGTCTAGGTGGATTAGCATATACGGACAAATAAACTTTACTATGACCTGGCCAGAATAGCTTGCAGTGCCTGTCCTCACACAGAGTGATGTGCGGTGCTTAGAAACTGTGTCACTAGCACATTGGGATGTTCACACAGCTGTAATACTACATCTAAATTTATCTTGAAATTGTTCTTGCAACTTTTTTTTAAAGTAATTGAAAGACAGCAGAACAGAGGATAGAAGCATTTTAATACAAAGATTGCTGGATTGCATGGTCCTCAGAGACTTTTAACTTCTTTCCTCTAACTTGCTCTAAGTAGCTACTGAAAAAATCACTGGAAACGTGTTAATGAATTATTGTCAGTGTTTTCAAAAGTGCCTGAGCAGTAAATGAAGCATAAAAGATTTTAACGTGTAGATGTGGCACTTAGGGACATGGTTTAGTGGTCAACTTGGCACTGTTAGGTTAACAGTAGGACTCAATGATCTTGAAGATCTTTTCCAACTTAAATGATTCTATGATTTGTATTGTACCATTTTGACAGTAAGTATATGTGCAGTGCTTCTACCTGTTCTTGCTGTTAACATGGAAGCAGTTCAGAAAACTTTGTGGGTACTCTGCATTGTCTGCAGACCCTCTGCTGTTTCCCGCTTCCTCTGGTAGCATTTTGAAAGGGTTGCATGGTTCCTCAATCTGTATTGTTGGTTTACTTGATTTTTTTCCCCCTTTTTCATAAACCAACACTCTTAATTTATATGCAAAAGTTCCTGGGTAGCTGAGTGCTGCCAAATGAGGGCAATGTCTCTGTCAATGTGTGGCAGCACTTCTTTACTGAGCAGTTGGGTTTCAGACTGATGCACAGATGCTGGAATTGATGTTGCTAACAAAGCAGTGTTGTGGCCAAAAGTAAAAATGCTGAGTGAAGATTAATTTTTAGCAATGTAATGTCATCTCTGTCCCATTTTATAATTTATATGGTTCAAATTGGAAATTTTATGTCTCTTACTTAGAAACACATAAACAGTAATTCTCCCTCACATTCATGTCTTTGCCATCTCCTATCTGCTTTGGAAAAGGCTTGTTTCTTCATAATAGTTGCTGCTTTGCATAAAACCTGCAGAGATACCATGTTGTCCTGCATAATCCATTTCTGTTAGCTACAGCCTAATTCCCATAAAAGGGGGGAAATATTGATACTCTGAAAGACCATTTGATGCATACCCTAAGAGAGTACTGAGTCAGAAGTCATGTTTGTTCTACACACCATTTTTCAGTGCTTTGCTCTGATAAATCTGTGTGATGTTTGTTAAACCATTCACAACTTACTCCAGCATACTTCTGTACAATAGCCTCTGTTCTTGCTTTGTTCATAACAGCTGCTTTCCTAATTTGTTCCTCATTCATTAAATCCACATGTTGTGGAGGTAGATGTGAGTTATGAGGTAAATATTATGCAAAACGTATTGGGAATTGAAATTCAAATGCTCACCCCTTATGATGAATGACAAAACAAAACAACTAAAACTAACTCTCCCACTTCTCCCAAACTTCCATTTCGAAATATTTTAATCTCTCTTTCCTCCTGCTACCTTTCTTTGTAGAGCTGCACTGGACAAAGAGCAGCAAAAAGTGTTGAGAAATTGATATTGTGTTAACACTAAAATATTGGGTAGAAACTTAATTTTAAGGTTGAGAAACAATTGCATTGCTTTTTGCAAAAACTTGGCTTCTGTGATGATTTTGGACACCTGTTAGCTTAAAATAAAATGTTCTATTATTGCAAGAGCTCTAGGACAGTCTCTGAGTTATGGTATCATTCTTAGTGAATTCAAATCAAAACTTAACTGGTGGGGTTTCCATTTTCTGGCTCTTATTCTAGGGAAATGTCAGCATGTTTCAACATTAGAATGAGTTGTGTAGTCATTGGCAGTGTGTGAAATCAATTCTGCCATAATTCCTGTAAAGATGTTTACTTTCCTGATAAGTAATTCTGTTGCAGTGAATTGCACTAAGAGGAAAGTAGAACTGCAGCATGCAACTTGAAAAATAAGAGTACAAAAAGCACTGTGGAAGTTTTGCTTTGTAACTAGATCTTATTGTAAGCAAAGCAGAGCCAGTTTATGAAAGTTTGGCTTTCTTTTGCTGATATTAATAAGGGTTTGATCAAGAATCACTTAGATTCTTATATGAGCAGAGATACTTCATAGGTCTCAAGGCTGTTATTTGGGAAAGTTCATGCCTATGATATTCTTGCAGTAAAAGCTTAATGGAGAGGCAGGAGCATGAGAAAACCATGCAGGAAACTGAACTGTGCATGATAGGTGTCTCTTCATTCTTTTGATGTCTCCTCATCTTTTTACTTTCCCTGCATATTACTACAAAAGCAACTTGAAAAACAACCCACTAGAAAAAAAAAGCTTTAATTTTGCAGGCATTGGCTATTCTACAACTGGTTAAGCTTGCACTACAAACAATGAGGTAGTGTTGAGTAAATAGAGCAGTACCAAGCATTACAGTCAATAGAGCCAGTGCTAAAGATCACATTGCTAATGAAAGTTTGTCCTTGAAACAGAGGTAAGTGGGAGTGGGGGAGGTATAGAACACTGAGAGAGAGCTTGTGCTTATATCAAGACTTTGGGAAATGTTGCAGTCATGGCATTAATTAAAACCTAGAGTTTGGAAAGTATATCCAACCTTGTCTTTCAGGCTGTAATGACTTGCTCTGTGAGTTGAGCTGATAGCAAGCAGCCTGTGAGGAGTGTGAGGCACCACTGCAAACCTGCTTGAAATGTAGGTAAAAGGTTGGCAGAGTAGGAATTTTTTTGTATTAGTAGTTTTCAGAGTATTTTTTTTCCTAAAGTCAGACTCGTGAATAATCTATGCTAACAAATGATAAAGTGTTTTGCAAGATATGCATATTTTTTGCATTATTTCGTTGGTTTTGATAGCTAGTGGCCTCTTTCATACAGATTAATTTAAAGGTGAAAACTTGGTTTATCTCAGTAAGTGTTTCATTATTTAGCAGTTTCCTGACACAATGTAGTAATAAAGTAAGTCCACAAACTCTGAAATTCTTATGTTGCTAGACTGGGGTGCTTTATCTTACACAAGGCTAACTTCAAGTAGCTTATTTGTGGAGTACTCTGCATATTTCAACACTCTCTTATTAAAACAGGTTGTGCTTTTGAAGATAAAAGCTGTGACCTGATTGCTGTGACATTCAGATGGCCTGAACCATGGTCTTGCCTTTTATGCTTAATGCATTACCTGAATTAGATGCTGTAGATACCATAGCTGGAAAGCATGCAAATAATCTGGTGTTGCAGACTTCCATCTAAGAAATAATTAATCAAAAATGGTCATAAAATGCTCAAGTAGCGTGGCTTGGACAGATCTTTGTCATGGCAGAAGGTTAGATATTTGCATTCTTTCCTAGGAAGAATTAAAACCTTTAGTTAGCTATTGTTTACTTTGTCACACAAAGACTCAGTCCCAATTAAAATGAGCCTCAGAGAGAAATAATGTGGAAGTTTCATCTTTCAGACAGTTTATCACAGTCCTGCGTCATGATGGTCTGGTTTCTATGCTTCACAGACTGTCACTGGACAGGCAAACCATGACGATTGTTGCTCTGTTCCTGTGTTTCATGTTCTACCTGTTGCTGAACAATGCTAAACAAACCCATTTTTACACAGGAAATTAGCTGTAGGCTACTCTCACCACCTAAGTTTAAAGTTTCTAGTCCCTTTATGTAATTCTGTAGGAGTATAATGAATTTTAAAGTACTTTGCTCTGTTTTGTTGAATGGAAGGATGTAATAAACTTGAAGAATATCTTCTATTTTTTCCCTTGAACTCTTGCAGTAATTATGCAAGGTGTCTGTAGGCTGTGTGCCTTTCTTGAGAAACTTGTGGTGACCTGTGAGATGAAACGAGGAGAACACAGTGGTATTATTTCCTGTAACTTCAGCTTCCCAACAAAGTGAAAGTGAATATCATAAATATATTTTAAAATAGAATTCTCTGTTTTTCAACTACTACTTCTTTTGAAGATTTGTGATTGGAATTTCATGGCAGAACCCCAATGACAGGATAGGTGTGACCTTAACCCTGTTGTTACCTTTGGCTCATGCCATGGGTGGAAAAGAATTAGTTTGTTTCTATCAGAGAGGTAACAATAGGAGTTTGTCTATATAAACAGCTGTGGATGAAACTGCTTTGGAACAGCTGGAGAAGCAGCAGGATGTGCAGTACCTGGTTTGGACCTCTATTCAGGAAAGAATACAAAATGGCAACAAGATTAATAGATAGTAGGAAGCAGCGTAATATACTTGAGGAGAAGACAGTCTACACTGCTTGAAGCTCATGCCACATCCTTCCTCTTCTTGAGACTTAGCAGGGCAAACTTACACTCGCAAATTCCAGAGCTGGATGGAAACTCTTAACTGGTTTTGGATACTATGTACGTGTGTCTCTCTCTTGAGTACATTTATGGTGGCCTTTGTGACTGATTACTTGTTCTATTATTTAGTGCAGTTTATAGGACAAGAGGCATAGGGGGATATGTAACTTGACTGGTCATAATGAACAAAGTTATATTCTCTGTGGCAAGCTGGAAATGAAACCCATGCTTTTGTCCAGGCTAGTCTGCAATCACTAAATAATCTCAGGCATTAGTGTTCAGTAGAGCAAATAATTGCCTTCCTCCTAATAGGAAAAATCAACTGGCAATATTATTTTTGAACATTTCCAGTGAGTGGACCTGGGGTGCCTCTGTCATCTCCTGCATGTTTGCCCTGCAAAGAAATAAAACCAAGGGGCAATTTCTTTTTCATGTTTGTGTCTGAATGGTATCTAATTACAGTAATTTTTTTCCTATTTAGCTCAAAGTGGAAAGTAAGTTATTTGCAGCTTGTGGCTGCAATCGGGCTTATGCTTTTTTCTTTTTTTTTCCATACAACAATTTCAGTACAAGGTCACCATATATCCATTATCAGCCATGTGGAATATCAGTTAACAAATGAACAAAGGCAAGGGCTTACTATAGGATTCTCTGTTTAAAAAGTTACCCAGCACAATAAAGGGTTATCATACTTGTAAATAGTGCTGAAATGCAGTCTGTGCACCTCCCAGTAGTATTGACATGCTTTAAATTCCTCCATTGCATGGATAAGGCTGACATTATCACTGAGGTTTATAGAGTGAAGGAGCAGAAAACTGCCCATGGAGAGTATTGTAAATAAATGGGAAACCCTCATGGGTGTAGGATCTGAGGCACAAAGTCTAAGTGAAAATATTTCTCTAGGTTGACATGTCATGGCATGTTGTGTGTATGCAAGCTTTGTATACCATAGGCATGGTTTGTCACTCCTGAGTTTTCCCATGCTGCATTAGACCTTTTAAGTCTTCAGAAAGACTTCAGGGTTGCTGGATGTTGTTTTTCAGTGGTGCTCCGATCTTGCTTACGTTTTGGTGGCAGACAAGTTCTGTTAATGAGATTTGGCTGCATCTCAACTCTTGATCTCCTTCACTTCCTCCCACCCCAGAAAACAGGTCCCTCTCCAAACATTGCCCTCATGTACACCCCATGGTGGCATTGGTGTCCTGATCTTTAGTGGAGCTGCAGAGTAGGAAAAACTGGGTCCAAAGAGCGGAGTCACACCATAGCTGAGGCTGGAGGACACCCGTAGATGTTGTCTAGCCCAAGCCCTGAAAGCAGGGACACTTGAGTAGGGTGCCAGAGACCATGTCCAGTTGGGTCTTGGGTATCTTCCAAGTTGGAGACTCTTCAGCTTCTCTCAGCAGCCTCTTTCAGTGTTCAGCTGCTGGAAATCTCCTTTCAGGAATTGCACCTGCAGCTGTATAACTGGGTTTGGGTGTTCTCTGGGGAGAGGACTTAGCATAAAATCAGGATTTGAGGCAAGAACAGTAGCACCTTTGCCTGTTGAAACAGAGCTAGAAAATCTTCAGAGAGACCTTTTTGAAGATTATCCTTTGTTTTCCACGCTGCTCTTAGCTGAAAGAAGACTGATCATTGTTACATGCTCTATGTTACAAGCAAAGAATGACTCACACCAAAGGCCTAAAAGCAGTCTAAAGCTTTAATGTTACGAATTGCAGCAATGTCTAATAAGTGATGATGATTTCTTTTTTAATACAAATAAAACTGGAAAACATCCATGGTTATAAACAGTAGGGTTTTAGTCATAGATTTGAGAAAAGGAAATGTGAGCAGTGCATGTTTATGTGCCTCAGATAAAACCTTTTTCATCTTAGGGTATTTTACAGATCTGTGAAGTCCATTTTCACTTTCCCTGGGACAGTTTCATATATATGAATATATCAGAATGTACAGGCCTAAGTGAGCCAAAATAACTATTTTTCTAAGTTATTCCTGAAAGTTTTCCTTTTACTAATGACCAAAAGATACTACTCCTGAAAAAGTTTTAGTATGTTTTTTTTTTGGGTTTTTTGCTTTGGGCTTTTTTTTTGCAAAACACTGATCTAGAATGCTAAACCTGTTCAAAGTCTGTTTTGACAGGCTTTAAGCCAAATCAAGTGTCATCTCTCTGTTTCATGTCTCCAATTTTGGCTGGATCAGATGTGCTTTGTTCTCCTACCTAAGTCTAAAGATGGCATGGAAGTCAAAATGAGCACTTTTTGATACATTAATTTGGCAGAAACTAGACCATGTATTCATGTGCAATCACCAAATGGTAAACTCTGGGCAATTTAGTAACATGCCTGTCAATACTACTGATTTGAAACCAGTTCCCCACACTGTAAAGATCATTCTTCATGCAAAAAATATTGATAAAACTAATAATTCATCTTTCTACTTGGAAATAGACTCACATCTACCTTAGTGTGGACTACAAGCTAAGCTGTTTTCTGGATTTTTATGTTATACTTTAGCATGGCATTCCAGACCTGGTTAAAGTGCAAGGTGGCCTTTAATTCTGCCGCTTTGTGAATGATTTTGTCTTGCCTGGTGCTGTTAGCTGTGATGGGTCAGAAGGGCCAAAAGAAGTGAAACAGAGGAATTTGCATGACTAAAGAAAAGAATCATGTTTTAAAGACTGACGAGGAATTGCTAGAAATCTGATGAGTAAGAGGCAACTGAATTTTTTCTTATTTCTCAGAGGTGTTTTAAAGAGAGAATCCCCCAGGGTACCCTGGTGTTTTAGAAATGACTCTGTTGACAGCATGGGTGCATTCTGTGACCAAATTATCTCAGTATTTCATTACCATGCCAGGCACAGATACAGCACAGATGCAGTGGCCTTTCTCAAGGATGAGAACTATTTTTAGTAAGGGAAACGGGAATATCCAAATAGACAAACTTTTTTTAGTGTTCTGTGCATCATAACTACAGAAAAAGCTTAATGAAGAATCTTCTTGTTTCTCTAAGATCCACATCTTTGTTCAGCTATATTTAAGGCAATGTGAAGGGGGCTGTTATTTTAGTTCCTTGGGATTCATTTGCAAAAAACACAGCAGCTTGTGCTGGCTTTCATCCAGCTTTGCTGCTGGCAAAACATGTCTCTTCAGTCTCTTTGTACTCTCAGCTACATGACCAAAATCCTGTTTAGCCAGTTTTTCAAACGGGTGTTCAAAGTCTGTCCTCCCCTCTCACCACCTTTTCTCTAAGAACTGCTTTAGGTTCTGTGGAGGCAGATGTACAGAGCAGCTTGTTTGATTCTTCCTCTTCTCCCTGCTCAGTTTTTAATCTCGGTGTGGAATTATTGAGCATATTCTTTTAAATCTTGAATGACTCATCAGAGCTTTACTGGAGAGACTGCTCCGGTGGAATAAGCAATAAAGGTGGAGGGTGACGATGCTAATAGCCTGCTTCTTGCAGTCGAAATGAGCGCTGGTTGCAAGACGCAAACAGTGGTAATTAAGTGTATGTGCCTGCTGTGAACGGAGCAGATGAGCAGGGCAGACAGGGTGTGGGAGCTTGGTGGGGGAAGCCTTAAGGTGGGGCAGCTTTGCCTGCCGAAGTGGGGGAGTGCTCGGAGGGCAGCGCGAAGATGAATGACAGGAGGCAAATAGCTGAGATGGTTTTTATTAGTGCAGTGAAGGAGACGGGGATGGAATTTATGAAATGACAGAGTTGTGGACAGGTTGTTCAACATGTGAGACACAAAAACATAATGTAAATCTGGCACTGGTCTTAACTTGTCCTTAGCTTGCTACATTTGGGTGGATGCTGGTTCAAGGCTGTCTTTTGAAATGCTGCCTGAAATCTGTGGAGCAAGAAAGGAGGCTGAAGATCGCTGAATTGCTTAACTGATGTGGCTTGTTGTGCCGAAGAATGTGACTTTACAAACACATCTGCCCTGGTTGCTTTAGCGTGTTTGACACATGTGATACGTGTATCTATTGCCTGAAAGACTTGAGGGTCCGGTGTAATCTGCAGCAACACGAGCTGGTCCACAGCTATGCCTGTCACACTCAACCTTTGCAGAACTTGGAGACATCTCATGTGAATGAAAGCTACTTCGGGCTGATCTCAGATATCTGTCCTTCCTCTGGGGCAGTGCTATTTTGCCCCGTGCTGTGCTCCTGGGTGAATCTTCCCATTCACACTGTGCTACCCCCTCCTCTCCTCAGTTAACTCGTGTCATAGTTCAGCTGTTTTGGATAAGGAAGGATTGCTTATGTCTCCTGACTATTCTTCCCACAGTCTTTTTGCTCTCTTCCAGAGCAGTACACCCCAAAGTTTGAAAAAGGCTGTTTTTAAAATAGAAGTTTCTAAAAAAGCTCTCAGCAAGGCCTGCCAACCTTGTGGCAGTTTATCTAAGGCACTTTAAGCTGCTGGCATGTGGTAGGAAAAGTAGAGAATTGTTTAGACATGTTGGTTGTTCCATTGGAAAGGAGTTTGCAGTGTTGAATGTTATCACTGACATTTAATAAATATGCAGTGCAAATACTTAGGCTCAGTAAAAAATAAAAATAAATGCTGATTCTTGGGAGTTCTTCAAACCTTAGTACGCTTGGAATACTGGGCTTATCAGTGTCCTTATGTAGTATTTTACTATTCTGGCATCTTCTCAGTGTGGGCTGCTGAAAATATCTGTGTTGTGTATCTGTTTTTTCAGCTGTAGGTTGTTGTGGGAAACACCACCTGGAAAAAAAAAACAGTGACTATCTCAGTGCAACAGTCTTGATTTTTACTGACTTTACTTACACTATTTGACCTGAACATTTCCTCCCTTACCCAAACATTTTTCTCCTTTTGCTTTCTGACTTGATGAAGTCTTTTTGAACTACAGTTCTTATGGTTTATGTGTACAGCAGGAGGCTGCCTACATCTGCTGCTTCCTTCAGATTGTGTGGGTTGGATTTCTTCTTATGTCTGATCAAAATAGGTCCCAAACTACACTCTCTGTACTGGCTCTTGAGCATCTTCAGAAGCACAGGGTACAAAGTTGAAGGTTTGGGGAGTGTTTTATTGCTGTTTCTCAGTACGGCTCTGCTTCCTTTTGGCAAGAATCCCTGTGCACCCTCTGGAGGCTGATTTCTATCACTGTTTCCAATCCCTTTTTGCAAATATTTGCTCTTTACTATGCCCGGTAGTTAAAAAAGTAACTAATAAGTTGCTGCATTTAGTAGGAGGGCAGTTCTCCTCATGTGTGATGTTATGGTGAGAATATTTGTTGTTGGTCTGTGACTGTGGCAGTCCACAGAACTACTTTTCTTAAGTGGTTCCTTTTGAGTCCATTGGAATTTTCTTCTTTCTCTGGTGTTTACACATCAACTGAGGTATTTTGAGCACTCTCAGTTCTGAATTTTCTGACTTTAAATCATCTTTGAACAATTACTTATTTTATAGCCTCAGGTTCCTCAAGACTGCAACTTACAGTAGGAACACAACCTGTACTAGCAATTGGGAGGAAAGTGGCTTTCTGAATCTGCAAGAGATTGGGTTGGTTGATTTTTATTTAGTTAGTCATTTTGTCTGTGTGTGATGTGTACTTTCTGTGTGTTTTGGTAGTGTGGAGAGAATTGCACTGTGAAGGGGTTTTGGAAGGGGTGTATTTCACTCTTCTCATAGTTTCAAACATATTCTCTGCTATTAAATAACTTCATTTTATAGATATATTCCTATATTTATATCTCTGTAAATGTATCTGCAAATTAAGCAGCTTAACAAAAGGTGCTGAGGGAAGTGCCTCTCCTTACCCAGCCCTGCCCCTCAGGTCCCTGTTTTGATGTGCAGTTCCCACTGCTACAGGATTTCTGAGCTCAAAATGGTCAACCCAGGGAGCTGCCCAAGCCTAGCAAAGGGCCTGGATTGGTTTGAGCAGTTGTTTTGAAATAAAGCCTGGGTAAGCATGTCTCTGCTCCTTCTAAATCATGTTCAATGCTCGATTTCTCCCTTGTGGAGCCTTACCTTTGGGATGGAGGTGCTGCAACACTTGTTCCCACTGTGAGTTCTGTGTAGCTGTGGGATCAGGTCCTTAGGACATCCTCCTTCCTGAGCAGAGACTGTAATGATGTAAAGTGTCACACGTGTTATGGTAAAACAAACCAGCTCTCTTTTCACCCCACACACATGTTAAAAGACAGCATAAAGATATTGTCTGAGTCTCACATCAACTTGTAATTTGCTTTTGGGGGTGGTTGTTTTGGAGTAGTCAGCTACTGCTGAGAGCAGTGGGTGGCTACTGCATCATGATATTAATTATTGCTTTGTTTGTGAGGTGATGCTTTCCTGGGAGGGAGTAGCATCAAGAGGGAAGCTTAGAATAATTATATTTGTCCCCTTGAAAGTTAGTTAACAAGCTACTGCTTACTGATATGGTACATGTAGGTACTATAATATTTTAGTTGACTATTAAGAGCAAGGAATTTAACACTGGTATGGATTAATAAAAGGCTGGAGACTGTTAGGTAAGGATGGAAAATAACGTTGAACAAGACAGATGGAGTCCTTTCCCCATGAGAATTAATCTGCTGGGGGTTTTCCATAGTACAGGTAGGGAATAATTCTGTTTTATCTAGTGTTTGTAACGCTGTATCTCTACTAAGAAGTTTAACTAGCTGGCTCTGACTTGATTTTTAAGGTATTAGACCACGATTTATTTGGCTTTTCTTAACATACTGGTTTTGAAACATTAGTAAATCCTGATGAGTAGCTTTTTTCTTTCTGAGATTAAAAAAAATAAATTGTGAAGGGAATAACCAAAGTCAAAGGTGTCATAGGTGAAGAATTGTTATTGCAAAATCAGTATTGTGATTGCTCTTAAAGGTTCTTTCAAATATTTAATAACTTTTGTTATAGTCAGTTCAGGTTTTGTACACTACCAGTATAATACCATGGCCTTTCATATGAGCTCGTTATTCTGCCACATCTTCCTAATTAGTCTTCTTGCTATACTCTGGGTATTGTTTTCTATTCCACAAATGCATACAGTTTATTTGCTTACTTTTATCAGGAGCCCGTGTCTGTTTTCCATCGTGTTTTTTTCAAAAACTTTTGCAAAATGTTGAATTATTTTATCTCCTTAAAAAAAAAAGTATTGGAATAATGGTAAGTGCTTGTTTCACGAAATTCCCTCTATCAGTCAGTACAATGAAATTTATCACTTTATTTTTCCAGTTTTGTCAGCTGGTATCCAGTGATTTGAAAGTACTTGGAAGGAGCTCTTACACACTCTGCAGCGATGGGCAGTTACTCATTCGACAAGTTCTTCACCCAGAAACATCTAAGAAGGTATGAGATCAGAACTGGTGTGGGGGGGCAGCACTGTGGGAGGGGAGCAACACAGTTCCACTTGGGGACTAGAGCGTTCCAAGACTATTGAAGATGATCCCCTCCCTGTCTCAACCCTGAGTAGCGGAGTAGCTCTTGTAGGCACTGCTGAGAGTCAGGTACACTACTTGGACTCCCAGATGAACAGAAGGAAGAGGAAAGTTAGGAGGAACAGAATAGACAGAAACAGTACAAGTACTTTGAATTCTGTGTCTGGAGTGGAAATAAAGCAGAAGTGGTGTAGAACTCTTACTTTGCTTAGGCTTGTGTTAAAGCACAGATTCTGTGCAGAGCTGTAGGTTCATACCAGGTCTGCAGTTGGTAGGAGCCGTGTGTCGGTGTCCTGTGGAGGGTAAGCACACAGGCAGGGACGTGGCCTGGCAGTGATTCCCCATCTGTGTTATTCAGTGGGAAGCAGAGCTGCAGCTTATTGGCTACTCTCACATGAAGCAGCAGCTCCTACTCCAAGTTCCTGCAAGGGTTTAGAGTGGCCTGTCACGTACAGGGAGGAGAACCTGGCCTTTGTGCAAGGTGGTGGCTCTTGAGCTTGCTGGTTTGGCAGGGTCTGCAGGAACCTCACAGGAACAGGAGCTGCTGACATGGAAGGAGTTGACCAGCATTGGCTCATGCTGAGTTCCCACAAATATTCATTTGGCATTTGTTTCTATTAAAACTTAACACTGTGACTTCTTACAGAAAGTGCATGTTTCTATAGGGATGAGGTAAGAAAGGAAGCAGGAATTATATTTATCATTCAAATACACTAGTACTTTTTTTTACGGGGGTAATTCTTTGTACTTCCCTCTTGAAACAAACAGGGTAAACTAAAACAAACTGTGATATTGTGGAAGAAATAATTGTCCATACCAGACCAAGGAATGGGTCCGATATGGACAAATGGTGTCAATTTGGTAGCAAATGTTCAATCTCATAGTACTGCATTTCTTTCTCTCTGTTCTTTTTTTTCCTGCTTCAATACTTTCTCATTTGTGAAAGTTTATTTCTCTCTATACATTAATTGTTAGTAAGCCTCAGACCTTAGGTCTTGCTATTCCCACCATTCTAAGAAGCATTACCTTGTGACTTATCTTAATTCTTTATTTACAAAGGTGGGTGCTATTTGACTAGACCAAAGTTAAACTTTTATATAGTAAAACAGTTGGAGAGTGTGAGAGAGAAAGCAGTGAATTAGAGCAAGTTACTTGTTTTATTCCTTGAAAAAATAGGCTAATGTCTAAGTAAAGGACTGGTTAAATGTTTAATAATGGTATATAATTAAAGTTCTTATCCAATACGCAATAGTAATGGCTAAATATCTTTAAGTTGATGAAAGGTATTTTGTATTCTGTAACTGTAGTTATTTAAACTTTGTCATCATGGCTTGGTACAATTTTGCTTTTCAGTATAGCTGCAAAAGAGAAAAGAAACTGTTCAAAATCGGAATAGTAAACAGCAAAACCTAGATATTTTGAAATATTTTTTCCCAGCCATCCTCTCTGGCCATTTTGCACAGGTCTGCCTTCCGAAGCTGTTTGACTTTGTTCGTGTAGAGATCCAATCCCGTACAGTTGTGGAATTTGAACTGTGTTACAAAGGAGCCAAACTGCTCCATCATAGACAAGCTGGTGACGTGCAACTACGTGATTTTTGAGAGTGCCTCATTCAGTTCAAAAATGTTAATTCAAATTAAAGGGGATAGTGTGCACAAACCAAACTTTTTACCTTCCTTGCAGAACTTCGTGCTGTCAGACTGCTTCTATTCCTTTTATGATCTGCGCAAAGAATTTTACACCTGCTACCCTAGTTCAGCCGCCGTGAAAGATCAGACTATCAAGACCATGGCAGAATGTATCCTTTTGCTGCAGCTTTTACACTAGAATCAGTTATACTTCCCTGATTTATACCTCTGTGATTGTTACAGAGTTTAGAAGAATAAAATGAGATGTGAGTTTTAGAAGCTCACAGGTAAAGTGAAAGGAGTATCTGCTTAAGTGTGTGTTGGGGGAGTGGCTCTACTGGTAAATTTTTTTTCTTCTGAGTCTGGCAGATTTACTAAATATGTTTTGGAAGTAAAGAAAAACATCACTTGCATTGGTACTTGATCTCAAAGAAAAAGCTGAGCTGTAAGTGGATGTTTTCAGTGGACCAGCTGGCCTGCAACTTTCTACTGTTTGCAGATAATAATAGTTATCTTGCATGAGCCTGACTGAGCTGGGTTTAAAGCAAAAGCAAAACACAAACAATACTCTACATCTAAATTCAAATTAGGAGAATGGAATTGAAATTCAGTTATGTTTAAAGTGATAGGAACTTTTTCAGCTTTTTAAAAAAACTGTTAACACTGAAATTATGTAAGATCTCAGTGGTTTTACAACTGTTGACTGTTAAAGTGAATATTAACCAGTTTATGATTAGGGTAACATGTCTAATGGTCATGTGTCTCTGCTAAGACCAGTAAATTTGATTACTAGTCCTGTGTTAGTATCAGGAAAGCCTTATGACTTGTTTACAAATGATTATGCAATTCTGTTATTTTCTATAATCACCTGTTTAGATCTAGGCTTAGGGACAGATGAAGCAGAGGAGGACTTCGGCGTGTGGCAAGTGAAGACCATGGTGGCTATCATTTTCAGCATGCTCTCTGAAGGTTGTAGTAAGTTGCCTATTTATGCAGAATGCTGAAATATTTCTTTTCTGAAAGAATTGGCAGTGGTATTGTCATTCCTAAGTAATCTCTGACCCTGGTTATATTTACACTTCCTGTTTTGTCACAGATCACGTATTTACTGAGCCTGAAACTGTGAAATACAAGTATGAAACGGGTCCTTGGTAAGTGCCCTTGTCACGGCTGTTTACAAGCAAAGATGAGTCTTGTCTACAGCAGGGAAAGCTTGTGAATATTTCCCCATGGTCATGTGAAAGCAGGCTGGCTCCTGAGAACAGTAACAGTGTACTCAGCAGTCAGTCTAGTGCAGACAGCCTGTGGCTGGCACGTTGAATGCTGTACTTTAGTCCATATCTTTAAAGTCACTGCGAGTTAAATGCTCTTTGTTCCCTTGCTTCTGTTTTGCATGGCAGCGAGGCTGGCTTATCTTAGCCAGGGTGAAGAAATATTTGTGAACTTTCCCTAAGTCAACAGGGGTAATGGCCAGTGCACCCGGTATGAGCTGAGCTGTGTGGTGCTTCCCAAAGGGGCCTCCTTTGCTGAATTGGGTGTTGGGTTTAGGCAGGAAGAAGCAGGATGGCTCGTTCTTTCCAAATGTAATTCAGTGACCAGACAATGAAGCAGTTTAGGCATAAGTAATTTGTATTCATATTTATGACTGCCTTGTAATCACCTATCTTGGATTGCTGGATCTTTCAAATGAAATGAATCCAGCTCCTTATTACTTTACTTTGAGACAGTTTTCCTATTTTTTTATTTAAGGAACTGCAATGTGGTGACCACATTGTGCATCTTCAGTGTTGTAGATATAAAAGAATTGTCCCAGTTTCCTTTTCTTTATTGAAAGGAATAATGGAAATAGAAGAGGCTCAACAGAAAATACACTCCCAATTTACAATTAAATGAGTTGCGATCTGAAATTTGGTAAAATAATGGAAAATCTAGATTAAATCTTACTTTGGCTTTTTTTTTTTCTCTCTGTGCAGTAGTAAATCTGAAACTGTGGACAGTGAGACAGTAATACGTGCCAGAGGTTTGCCATGGCAGTCTTCAGACCAAGATATTGCTCGATTTTTCAAAGGACTCAACATTGCCAAGTAAGATAAGGAGAATTTGCCTTGCTTTATCACTTTGTCTTTAATAGCAAGTTTCTTTAATATTTGTTTAACACACATCCCCCACACTCTCCACTAGAGTCCTTCAGTTTTTCCCCACTTGGCCCCTTCCCATGTCTGCTCATGACAACTGGAAAGGTTTACCAGCATTAGATCTGCAAGAAAGAGGTCTGAAATGTGTGAAGAAGGAAAGGGACTTACAATTGAAAACCAATATAAGTTCATTTATTGCTGGGTTTCTAAAGGGAGAAACTCCTATTGCATTAATCAAAGGAGAGTCCAAGGTATAAAAAAAGCTTTAATTTTGTACCAACTCTTCAATATTCTGCTACACTTCCTAGATAGGCCAGATTCAGAAATCTCCAAATACTGTTTGGAAGAAATCTTCATATGACTCGTATACCTCTGTATAGATGTCTGTGTCTGCATAGAGGGAGAGTGAGTTTATTTTAGCATACCTGTCACTTAATGTATATTCCAGATTCCCAACAATGAGAAAATACAATTTTTTATTTAGAGCTGTTGGGAAATTCGGATCGGAATCTCTGAGATGATAGGAAGGGCTTGCAGATATACACCTTCATGGGAGTTGAGAAAGTGGTGAACAACATGAGATCCACGATCTCAATGAAGTGGATTTTAAAGTATAATAATGTTACATCAAAAATGAAATAAAATTGTGAATAGTAGTAATTTCTTTTTCTATCTGTAGCCTTCATGTGACAGTCTGATTCCTTTACTATTCTTACACTCTTTTTTGTTAAGTGTATTAAAGATTCAGAACTAAGCTTACTTTTGTTGGCTTTACCTTCCAGAGGAGGTGTGGCTCTTTGTCTGAATTCTCAAGGAAGAAGAAATGGAGAGGCTTTAGTTCGGTTTGTCAGCTCTGAACAGAGAGACCTTGCACTGGAAAGGCATAAGCATCACATGGGTAGCAGATACATCGAGGTAAAAAGTGTGACTTGAAACAAATCTTTGGAGAGAAACCTGACTATTTTAGGCTATGGTTTTAAATGAGAACAAACTGCACTTCTGTTTTGCTCACAGTACCAAAATACACTTCTCTCGCTTGAGAAGGAGTGTGTATGGTTTATAGGTGAACTTTGTGATTTTCATGTGAGTTTTTTTGTTCTTTCTTTTTCTCTTTAAGGTTTACAAAGCAACTGGGGAAGAATTCTTAAAAATTGCAGGAGGTGAGTGATGCTGGAGTTCAGTGTGATTACATAAGTTCATAGGAATGTTGTTCTAGTTCTGATTTTTTTTTTTCCTTGACTGAGGATGCAAATGGATAATGAAGTTGCTTTTCCTGTTTTGCCTTCCAAGAATATTTGACCCTGTCAAGTTCTGTTTTCACGTGGTTGAAGCTGAGCTGTGAGCATTTGGGCTGTGATGTTCACAGACAGGTCTTGGGAGGAAGATGAGTCTTTTAGTGGAAGCATCCATGTCTCTCGTATAAGTCCACACAAATCTCATCTCTGTTCCAATTTCATGAAATTGGAGGGAAAGGTTTTCACTTCAAAATAGATTGCTGAGAGTTAGTAGTGTCTCAGGTCTTCTGTGAGTTTGTTGCTGGCTACTTACCTCCTGTGTTCTTCCTTAATGCTCTGCCTCTGCTGCATCCTCTGGAATTGACTGAGCAGCACTGCCGTGTGGGTTTGGCTGACCCTGTGCTGTTATCTTTGTACCAGGTACCTCCAATGAAGTGGCCCAGTTCTTATCCAAGGAGAATCAAGTTATCATCCGGATGAGAGGCCTTCCATTCACTGCTACTCAGGAAGATGTCCTGGGGTTCCTGGGGCCAGAGTGCCCAGTCACAGAGGGGAAGGAGGGACTTCTCTTTGTCAAGTACCCAGATGGCAGGCCCACAGGAGATGCATTTGTGTTATTTTCCTGTGAAGAATATGCACAGAATGCACTTAAAAAGCACAAAGAAATACTTGGAAAACGGTACATTGAACTCTTCAGGAGCACAGCAGCAGAAGTCCAACAGGTTGTAAATATTGGTTGTGAGACTCAAAACGTAACAGTTAAAACATTTCTTTTAATGCTTGCACACAAAGATGTTGTAGACAACTATGAATGTTTATTATATGAAAAATGTCAATAAAGGGCAATGTTTCCTGATGGGTATGGAAAATTGTGCAGCACTGATTTTGCTTTTTGTTTTGGAAGGGTTTTTTTTTTTATTGGTTTGGGGTGTTTTTTTAAGTGCCACTGTTTGGGTTTGGATTTTTTTTAACATCTCAAACTATAAAGTAAAAATCATTACATAATTTTCTTCTTCTTAAAGGTTGACTGAAATCACAAAAAGAATTCTAAAAATATAGCAGATTGATAGTATTTTAGTAATGCTTCTTGAAAATATGCAGTATTGTCTTTAAATTCTGGTCTCCATGTACAGAATTTCTAATATTAAATCCAAATCTGGATGCATAAAATGAGCTATTTCTACAACTCCTTTCTTGGAAACTAAACATTAACAGGATATATCTGATTTTTGGTGAAAGGAAGTGAATATTTGTTTTCCTAAGATAATATATTTCACTTTTTTCCTTATCCTTGACCAGTTTCTATCATTGTCGTCTTAAACTGGTAAAACCATTTTGTTTTGGCACCAGCAGCTTGTCCCTGTGAAAAACATCAGATACTGTATTTTCCTTCCTGGCAAGGAATATTTCTAGACTGATGGCTCCAAAGGGAGCCACGATGAGATTTGGTGTGGTCTCTGCATAACCACTGGCTGTAAAAATGTAATACGCTTGCTGTTTCAACACATGACATGTCAAGTCTTTTTGTAGCAGGGATTGGGCAAGGGAAGGAGTATCCACACTTGTAGACTGTTACTGTGATATTACAACAGCCAAGAATATGATCTGTGTGTTGTGAAGATTGTGAAATGGCATTTCCTCCTCCCTCTTAACTCTGCTCCTGAGAGAGAATGAGACGAAATCCTCCAAGGAACAAAATCATTCTGTCACAGTGACCAAGGCTCTGCTCTCACTTTTTTTAGGGGGACCTGGATTCTAACCAATATGTCATTACTTCTTCCTCTATGATAGCTGTCTAGGCTGACACCCTAATTTTTTAGTGCTTCGGCAAGAGATGATTTTTTTAGGAAATTACAGCTACTTATTTGAGTAATTGCAAGCGATAAACCCAGCTCTCACCTACTTAGTGTTAATACAACATAAGTGCAGTATTCTCCACACAACTGAGGGAGATTTCTGAAATGCACTGCAAGTAGATTCTTGAAAAAAGGCTTCTGTTGAGACAGACACCCTAAGCAGAATCACTTTTGACAAAACTAAGACTTTGTAACTTGTTTTTTGGTGCCTCTTTCAGTAGAATGTTTTTATTTGTGATAATAATCAGTAAAAATGTTTTTCAGCAGTAAGCCCCAACATTTGTTATATGTTCCCATTGTCATTTGGGAATGAGTCAAGAGAAAATGTTGAGATCAAAGTCTCCTATATTCTTATCTTTAATTTTTATTTTTTCCTCAGAAACTCTGTACTTGGAGATGTGCACTCGGGTTAAAGAAACAAGCACCCTCACTTAACCAATCAGGTTTTAGAATAAATTAGAGCTAGTGCTATTACTTATTAGTTATTTCAGGTCTCAGCTCTTTTAAAATGACTGGTTTTAATTTACCCTGATTTAAGTAAGACCTGTATATGACACTACTGCTTTATTAGCACAGATGTGATTTTAGATATTCTTCTTGAGTACTATAAAATGAACTATAATTGGCTTTTAACTTTTTTTATACTGAGATTAGAAAAGTCTGTTATTAGGGTTTAGCAAATTGAATTTCTTAGCCTTCCCCTCCCCTTCCGAGTTGAAACTTTCAAATGTTCAACAAGAAGCTAAATGCAGTAATTTGGTTTAAGAAGAATTCGGGGGTTTTGTTCTCTGATGTTGGAATTGCTATTGTGAGAACTGATTGTAAATCTCCATTGCTGTGGTTTCTTTTGCCAACAGGTACTTAATCGATACATGTCAACACCTCTTATTCCAACTCTTCCAACTCCCATCATCCCAGTCATACCCCCACCATACACCATTGCCACGGGCAGTGTCCGTGACTGTGTGCGGCTCAGAGGTCTTCCTTACACTGCTGGCATTGATGACATCTTGGAATTTATGGGAGATGCCACGGGTGATATCAAGCCCCATGGAGTTCACATGGTCCTTAATCAGCAGGTAACAGCATTTGGCGTGGGAGGAGTAACTTTGCAGGGACTGAGCAGGGTTAGAAGTCAGGGCAGCTTACCTGGTCTTGGCTGTGCCTTAGTCTTCTATAACCTTGGGAAGATACAACGTTCTCTTTGTCTGTCCTTGCCTCATTCCTCTTCCCCTTTTACATGCACACTTGCTTTTCTCTCTATGCATGTATATGTGCATCAGCCTGGGGAAAAAGAAGCTTATGAAGCTTGTTCTTCGAACGATAGCCTTATTCTGGAGACTATTTAAATAGCCCTTGTGTTTGTCAGGTGCTGGAGACACACATGACAGAAAATGTCTCTTGTTAAATGGCACAGCTGCTCTGTCAGCTTCAGGATTCCTGCTGGGGTGTTTGAGTGCTAGTTGTGTCAAAATTAGGCTTTCCTAACTTCCAACTTGATTAGAGATTGCTCAGGCTTTAAAGGAAGTTGATAATTAATAATTGTGGTTTAGGTATATTTTAATGGTATGATCATAGGGATATATTTTCCCTGTTATTTTCTGTTAAAAATAAACTTTTAGCCAGAGAAACACTGAGGTATTAAAGAGATCTACTGTATTTGTTTTGATTTTTTTTGTTAAGGACATTTTTACTATTTTATACACACAGCTATGTCTGTCAGATTGCAGAAAATCAGACCTGGAAATCAATTTCTGATGTAGCTATGGACTTTAGTAAAGGAACTGAAGCTTTATGCTGTTGTACTATTACCTAGAAAGTAGTTACAGGGAAGGCAAAGCCAGACTCTTCCTAGAGCTTCACATCAGAAGAATGAGACAGTGGGAATAAACTGCATTAAAAAAAATTCCAGTTGTGTGAAAAGGGAAAAATAAAATCACAATAAGAAACTAGCTAAGCACCTGAACGAGTTCCCAGAGGTGGTATGGTATCTCTACCCCTGTAAATGCTCAGATTTCAAGTGGATAAAGTCATGAGTGGCCTAATGTAACTCAAAAATTAGTCCTGCTTTGAACAGCCTTTGGATTAGAGACCTCAACATTTTTTTTCCATGCTACGTGATTCTCTCTTTCTGCAGAAGACTAAAGTAGTGTTGTGTTACCTGGGCACTTGTTGCATGAGTCTTGAGTTTTCTGCTCCTAAAAAGAATTGTTGAGTTGCGAGTCATTAGTGCCAGAGGAGGAAGAACAATACAGACTTTCAGTAGATGTCTGATATTAGTACTTTCTGCATTTCTTGTGGTCTGGATGATTTAGTAACAGATTGACTTACAATTATTTCTCCACCTCCCCTAGGGACGACCATCAGGTGATGCTTTTATCCAAATGAAATCTGCTGACAAAGCTTTTATGGTGGCTCAAAAATGTCACAAAAAAATGATGAAGGACCGTTATGTGGAAGTATTCCAGTGTTCAGGAGAGGAGATGAACTTTGTTTTAATGGGTGGCACTTTAAATCGTAGTGGCTTATCCCCACCGCCATGTAAGTTACCATGTAAGTCTCCAATTCTTCTGCTCTCTGCTGCTAAAGGCTGATATGTGGTAGGTGCTGAAGCTTTGTGGCCTTTCACCTTTTGACTCGGGTTTTGCCGTGATCAATAATCATCCGTCTGTATACGTGCTAAGATTGGAATTGTTCCCTTTGGGCAATAATGGGACTGATCAGAGGCATTTTTGTTGTATTTTCGGTGGTGAGTAGAGGGCAGCAAGGCCTTGCCAGTGAAATTGTTGCACACTTTGCTTTTTATGGGTGTACTGTTCTTCTGAGCTCTGCGTAGACTTGCCTGTAGTGAAGCCTACTTGGAATAAGAGGGGTTTTTAAGATGGGGATAAGTTCTGTGTTTCAGCTGCCGATGAGTGCTCTTGCTGTCTTGCCTTAGAGCATTGAGAAGGTACTCTTTGGGCTTATTTTTGAAAGAAAACACCCACTGGGGTCATATAGTAACAGACCATAGAGTGGTGAAGTTAGATGGATTGTAATTTTTTAATTTTAAGATATGGTGAATCTTATTGGGGAACTATAATGGAACTTTACAGTACTGTTCTAATTAGTCTCACTACCAAATCACAAAGCAGATACTGATGTGTATTTGCAAAATAGAAAAAGCTGCCAAACATAGTATATAAAATCAATTTGACTGCACACCAAGCCAAGCTTAATGTTCCTATACAAATTAGGTATTTTCATCAAAATGCATCAGACTAGTGATCTAGTGGGATATTCTATTGTCCCTTATGTTTGTTATATCCTAAAATTACTTTTTGAAGTTGCAGGAAGCTTATACACGAAGACTCATGATCAGCAGTTATGGATGCCCATGTGTAGCTACTGTTATGGTACTTTTGTCCCACAGAGTACAGCTTCTGTTAGAAAAACATGAGGGTGTGTTGGTGTGCACGCCTGCTTTCTCTATGCACATGGCTTTATGCTTTCTTTTAATAACTCTGAAGTTCCCTACTTTGCATTTACATAGAGACAAGGCTGCTCAGCTCTAGGAGTTGTGAACTTTTAGGAATTACTCATTCCAAACACCCCAGCTGTCATTCATGGTGCTGTAGCAAAGGTCTCCAGGGTAGAGGCTAGAGAGCAGTCTTTGCTTAAGTGTTCATCATGCTCAGATGGTTTTAATCACATTGCTGTAGGAGAGGAATTACTCATCCTAGAGTTCTCCATTCTGATTGCTTTTTGTTGCTGTGTCCTATTTGGTTTAAGGTCTTTCTCCACCAGCTTATGCTGCCTTCCAGACAGCAGCTGTGATCCCAGCAGAGGCAGCTCTTTACCAGCCACAAGCCCTCTTGCCAACCACCAGGACTCCCCAGGCCTCTGCAGCTGCTCCTCCAACTGTTACCTACTACCCAGCTCAGGCTGCTCAGCTTTATATGAATTACACAGCCTACTATCCCAGGTAACCCTGAGATTTAACTGCTTCTCTTGACCTTTCATCCCAGTGGAGCAGGTGACTGTGTGGACACCTGAAAACAGCTCTTAGATTTGTTCTTCTGGTGTAGGCAATCCTGGGAGCTTGATGGTCCGGAGCAGAGGCAGGAATCATTTAAACTGATTCTCTGTGGCCTTGTAATGGAGTTTGTCTCTTCTATAGGTTCTGCTTGAATCTCATGATAATGTTGGTCTAATATTTAACAGGGGGTTTTTTGGCACTGTCATCAAGCCAGTTCTATTTCTTGGCCTAAAAATAAGCTGTGTCAATATGTGCCTCTACCCTCACCTCTTAATTTGTTCTTTTACTTACTACTGTTTCCATACTGAAAGACTCATGGTAGGTGTGTACTAGATTTGATTTTGTGTATCAGTGAGACCAAAGAACATTTTAGCATGTGAAAGCAAAGCAGATGTTCCCCTTTTCCCTTTCTACAGATGGTATCAGCATGAGTCACTGGAATCTGGTACTTGTATTGTGGGGAAATAGCTTGTTCCTTGATAGTTTCTAGGCTTGTGACACTTGCTAGCTTAAGTATCTGGTAATTTGCTAGATGGGCGCTGACCAGAGATGCTAATTCCTCACTGTTTTGTGGCTCAGAAATGCCAGACTTGGGCGTTTGCCTGGTTTTCATACTAGGACACATACCTCCCCTTTATTTCTTTATGGTTTCATTAAAACAAGTCATCTGCAGCTACTTTTTTCTACTCTGCTGTGAAATAACAAATGCCACTCCTTCTCTCTCTAACAACAAATATTAGCTATTTTCCTTTCCCTCCGTTCTCTAAAAATAGATTATGAGATACTGAAGAGAAATTCAGAAAGTCCACAAAGCAATCCTCATCAGGGCTCTTTGGTTTTGTGTGGTATTTGGGTTTATTTTCAAATTTAAATTTTCTGTTTCATCTTTGCACGTTCTGAGTGGTAGAACCAGCTTTTGGTTTTCATAACAGTTTTGCTCCCTCTTTCTCTTTCAGTCCTCCAGTATCTCCTACCACAGTGGGGTACATTGCAGCTCCTCCAGGAGCTGTGGCCGCTGCTGCCACTGCCACCCACACTCCGATTCTGCCCCAGCCTGGAGCCTTAGTCCGGATGCAGGGCTTGCCATATAACACAGGAATGAAGGAGATACTCAGTTTCTTCCAGGGGTACCAGGTTAGTATGCAGTCCCTCTCCTGGAGATCCTGTTTGGACCTCTGAGTGTTTTACAGCGGAGTTCAAACTGAGCAAGTGAGTGCTTTTGGAAATTGCCAAACAAGTGTGCTAGCTCCATGTTGTGTATTTAACTGGCAGACTGAAGAGTAACGCAGAATTTGCCTTATTTCTTATTAAACAAACATACCCTAATTTGCAAGCAGTGATTTGGTGTCTAGGTTTGGGGTGTGAGTTTGAAGAGCGAGAAGGCGCAGAGCCCCAGTGTGAGTGGGGCTGCCACAGAAAAGTGGGGGCTACCCAAAGATTTTAGTCCTGGCCACTTTGTGGTGGGAGCCTTTGGTAGGGTCAGTGTTTGACCTTCAAGATTTACGTATTAAAGTTTGCTGAGTGCAGATTTTAAGAGATCTGTGAGCTGGGTGTGGTGACTTGCAAAAGGAGAGAGACAAATGCTTCTGTTAAACACTTTCAAGTGCTAATTATTTTAGTTACAGGCTAGAACATTTTTCATTAAAGCTGTATTACATTGCAAACTAAAGGAAAACTGTATTATCCAAACTGTTTGTACTGATAGCAAATATGCTATAAGTGACTTCAGTCAGTATGGACTGATTGAATGCTCACAAGTGAGCAAACAGATAGAAACTTACCTTCTTGATAAGTTGAAGAAAAGAAGAAAAAAAACGAAAAAGCACCATCTACAAACATTGTTTTCCAGCAGCACTTATTTGAATTCATGGAATGGCTCTTTCCATGTCTTCTGCCTTTTTTCTCAGAGGATATTGTATCTATATCCACGTTGGTCCTCACGTGGTTGTTAAGAGGAAGGATAATTGAATATGGTATATTCCGGTGAGTATTTAACTCCTGTGGATCACAGCACTTAGACAGCTACCAACTCTGCCCTTTTGGGTACTACTTGGAAGCTCTGAGCTAAAATCCTCTTTGTGTCTCTCAAACCACTGCATGTGAGCAAGTGATTTGTGTAAAAAGGTGACAATTTTTGCATGTTTGCCCTTCAGCATTGTGTAAGTTGGATAACACTGATATTGCTAAGGGGTAGGATGCAGATGGGTTCTTTTTAATACATAGCAGCAGTTAATGTGACACACTCAGGCATGGTATGTTTTCTTTTTTTTTATTTCTTCTTTTTCACCTCAAGATTCTTAAGGGACAATGAGCTTTCGTATGTTGAGCCAGATGTCTGGTACATAAATTGATGTAGACAGAGAACAGATGCTTAAATGTGTATGTTCCAAGTTTTGAGTATTTGGAAGATGCAGTCAGTGCTCTACCTGTTGCGACATTTGAAAAGAAGACACATTTGTGCTTTGAAAACAGTTTTTCAGTGGAAAAAAAAGTCACATAAAAAGTGTGGTGAATTTTGAGAAGCAGTAAAAAGAAACTGTGTTGTTGTTTTTCAGGACTTTTTATTCCACAGATATTTCCAGAGTTCAAACCAAGTTCAATTATTTGTGGCTTTCTTGATTTCCAGACAAACAGTAATAATCATTCATCATGTTGTTTAGCCACTGATATTTAGCCTTTTTTTTTTTTTTTTTTTTCAACTGACTGGGATTTTTCGTGGGTAGATGGTGGATATATTAAAACCTTAAGTGGGGAAGCCTATTTTCTAAATTGAAATTCAGCTAGAAGTGCAAGTGCACCTTTGAAAAATGTGGCCTGAACCTGTCTGTGCCTGGAATGGATCAGTGATAATCTCTAGAGTCCCTCTCTTTCACTAAATCTTCAGTTTAGTGAATCTGGACTTTGTGAGTGATGCCCAGTTTGCTCTTCTCTTTGTTTCTACATTTGGAGAGCAGTTCATGGTGTTTGTATTGCACAATTAAATGGTTAAATGAACAGAAATTCTGCCACAAGGTGAAAACTATATTCTGCTGGTGCAGCCTTCTGTCATCATCAGTTACTGTTATTAAATTGGTCACCTCTTTGATTCCTTTAGAAGATGTTGTCCAAATGAGATTGGGTTTAATATCTTATAAAGGAGCCAAGGAATTCTTTTGAATTGTTCTTGGAATCCTGCATGTGGTAATGCTAGTTTTATACTCATTTATTCCTTCAGGGGAAAAAGAGATGGTGACTTACTGTAATGGGACAATATTATGTCTCTGGGGCAATAACTAATATTTTTTTTCTTTTTTCCTCCCCCTTCCTCACATTGTTTTTTTCATTTTCTGCTGCTGCCCAAGGATTTATTGCACGATGCTTCTGCTCGTTCATAAAGTGAGCCCCTAATAATCATCAGTGGTTTGGCCAGTTTTTAATCTCTGAATTTATGTTGGTATTTAATGGGCTTCAGTGTTGGTCTTCTGGGAACCAGATTGGAGATGCTGAGATTGAAGGGTGATTTTTGTCTTTGTGCGTCCTTGTCTGAAAGGAAGAGGGTTTAAGTTTTAGTTCTTTCTTAACTCTCTTCTGGTTTTTTTCCTTCAGTCTTCATGGGCTCTGCATATTGCATGTATGCACATGTTGCTGCTTAAGTGAAAGCACCTTTCATACCAGACCTGCCTCTTAAGAGATGGACTTTGCCTATCATGGGCTTCAACAAGCTGGTCTCAACATCATTTCATGCTTCTAAAAAAAAAGTAAAAGTCTGCAGATCAGCATTTTAATTTTCATTTAATTTTATCAGCATGAGTCTCTTGTTTAGTGCTTCAGCAGCTTGATTTCTTCTTGTAGTTCTCTTTTCTTGTTTTTATTGTTGAAAATTCCTTCCAGCTTGCATGTATTGTAACTTGGATTGAACAAGTGAAAAGCTTGGGAAGAATTTTAATAGTAAATCAGGGAGATGGTAATTTTTCCCATCACCTCTTTGTATAATATTGTAGTGTCCTATAATCTTCAAAAGAGCTAATATTAGTGTTCTCTGATTCAGTAATTCATGTTGAACTGCTTTTTAATTGCACTGTAATGCAACAGGGCCATTGATTTTTTGAGTTCAATCAGATATATACTGGATACAGAGCTAGAGGATATCTAAAAAACCAACAACAAAACCCAGGCCAGCTAAAACCACATTGAAAAAACAACAAAACCTGAAATAACCAAAACAACAACAGAACTGCTGACATGCAATTCAGAGGACAATGGGGTGGCAGTAGTTGCTTTGCCAGGTGCTAAAATACTGGCTGCTCAGCAGATCCTGGTCTCTGGGCATTATGTTGAAGTAAGGGATCTACGGATGGGATTGTGAGGAGATTCTTCAAGAATTCAGAAAAATAACTCTTATTTCATATCATGTGGGGTAAAGTTTGAGGAAGAAGTGGTGCAAATATAATAATTACAAATAGCAAAACTCTTCAGTGTTACCTTAGGCCATCACTCTGTACAGGTGTAGAAGCAGTGAGAGAACTTTAGGAAATAATGAATGAACAAAGGTAGTAGTTGTGACGGATTTATGTGAAGTTGGCATGTATCAGAACAATATTTTTCACTTAGTATTTCTGTTCTTCTTTATTTAGTGGCTAAATCCTTTACAAATTTTACTATTTAGCCACTAAATGAATCAATGAGAAGTATTTCTAGTCTCCAAGTACTGGCTCTTTTGTTTATTTGTGGGGTTTTTGTTTATTTTTTTGTGGGGGTGTTTTTTTATTTTTTTTTTTTAAATGAGAATGCAAATACTGACAGAGTTGGTATCGTGACAAGAACTGTTAGGTTAATTTGTAAGCAGATGCAATTTAGCTGTGCCCATGGTCTTTGCTGACCAAAAACTAGTACACAGCTGTTGTCTTGGCTAGGATTCAGCATGCATTTAGTAGTAGTTGCCCAGTTTCTTGGAGGTTGGCATGAATGTGAAGTGAACTCATGCCTGCCTGAAAAAGACCCAGTGGATTAGTGCTTAGAAAGCAAACTTGCTATTTAGGTAAGTTGTGTGTAAGTATAGTAGTAAAAAAATAAACTAGAAGATGACTATGATTTAGGGACCATGGTCACCACCTGAACTTTATTTAAAGCCCCCTGAATTTGCTGAAAAAGGCTAGGATGGAAATATAGGGACTTCTTTGTGTATATGTTTTTTCGTAAGAGAAGCTTAAAATAAATAGTGTTCTTTAAACCTGTACTGGGCTTAAGTGTCTTTTGTCTGCAGCTGTAAAGAGCTTTTGCAGTTTATTAATCCTCCAAGGCTTCAGACTCAAAATTCAAGGCTTGTTGGTGGAGAGGAGGAGGGTGACTTGTGCTTAAAACAGTAATAAGGAAGTGAAGGAAGTGGATGGATGGCTAAATTCCAAGGGCATTAGCAACATTTCTCTCTTGTATCGGGACAGCAGACTTCATTGTTACTGAGTTTTGAGGGATTAGGTTTTTTTTTTCTCTGAATTGTATGCTTAAACAAAGAAGTATTCTCTATTTCCTTTGGGTTCCTTTTGAAATCTGACTCTCTGTAGTCTGAGAGGGGGATACCCCGTCATCCCTGTGCCAATCCTAGGCATAGCACCTTCTCACTAGGGAAGGGAAAAGGGATGTGGTAGAGGAAGAATTCCCATTTACTGGTATTTGAAGTCATCTGGCAATACAAACATTATTATATGCTCACCCCCACACTCAGAATAGAGCATGCTGTTTGTTTTGCTTTATTCTTAAATTTATCTCCCACCTGGAAATGCTGCCTGTGCAGAGAGAGCATCTGTGAGACTGGGACTGGTAAATTAGTGGTTACAGTTTCTGCCTGTTGCCTCCCACGCTTGAAGCAAGAGGCTGAAGTGGCACCCTCTTGAAGCTGTATTTTTGGGAACAGGCATTGCCTGTTCCAGTGTCTGCTACAAACACCCACAGCCACCCGACTGCTCTGTGGAAGAGATGCCACCTGAGTGTTTTGTGTATCAGCACTCTTATGATACAATTGAGGGGCTTTTAGAGGCAAAGCCACCTTAGAGTGTTTCTCCTGACTCTTGTGCTAAAGGTTGCAGTTGCCTAGCCTTCAAATCTGATTCTGTAATCCAGACTCAGTCTATCTAGGCTTTTTTCCAGAGTCTGAGAATTCCCTTTGGGAACTGTTTTGCAATAAAGTTTCTCGGTAGTTTAGGCTAGAATTGCAGCTTCCATCCTGAAGTGGCCATTTTGCCTATGATGTTTTTCTTTTATTTGCTCCTGTTTTTCCTAGTTGAAGTGTGTCTAAAAATACTTTCCAGTTTAATTTTTTTTTTTTTTTTTAGCACTGGTGTATTTTCTTTAGATTGCTTTGTATGTGCTGTTTTTAGACCGAGCTTTCAATGTTCACTGTAGGAACTGCAAAAATGAAATGGAAATCAATGACTTACTGGTTAGTGACCTGGTTAAATCTGTGCACAGTCTGTGAGGGGGCAACAGTCCCATATTTCTCTCAGTGTAGAAGAAAGAAATAAAATAGCTTGAAGAATAGAAAATTCAAGGAGATAGTATACTACACTATCTTTTTACTAGCCAGTTAACCCTTGGCTTGGTCCTGTGTGATTGATGGTTTTGTTTTGTTCTTACGTGTTCTGAAATGCAGACAGAATCAGAAGGATTCATGATCATGTACTTACTGAGGCAAGTTAGGATAGTTTTCATTTGAAGAATTTACTGTTTCACAGCTTCTGTTTTAATTGACAGATTACTTATCTGTCTCTTACCTATCCTTGATTAGAAGCTACTTCTGTTTCTGTCTCTTGATGATTTTATTTTTCCTTTTCCTTTCTCTCTTTCTTTAGATCTTTGCCTAAGCTCTGATGACTTTGACACTTCTGTGCAGGATAGTTTTCCAGCTTTCATGTTTTCCACATTGTATACTTCATTTCAAGTGTAACCTTTGAAATACTGTCCCTTCCAAGAGTAAGACTGTAGATCTCTGCCTACTGTACATCTACTGATAATCTAAAGTATGTACTATCTTGAGACATTCCTTCCAAAAAGTAAGCTTGCATTCTGTAGATTTGTTTCAAGGACAGGTCTGGGAACTGATAAATCTCATATTTGCACTGTCTGGTTGCCCTGGCAGAGACTATCTGGAAAATACTTCTTATATTTGTCTTTTACTTAATGGCATGGGTCAAGATGTGAAGGTGGCTAGAATTCAGTAGTGAAAATTCTGGGAGGTTCTTTCCTTTTGTGTTCTCTGGGCTCTTGGTTATTGTTCTCTGTGGAAGGTGTATACTGTGATGGTTGGTATTTTTCTTTCCAACTTCCCCTTGGATGGATACAACGTGTGCTGTATGCCCAAACACAATACCTTTTTCTCCCTAAGCTGGCAGGAGACTTTTTGTATTATAGAAATATCTAAGGAAAGGCAGCATAGTACATCCACATTGTGTGCATTTGACAATCATCTAAAATGTTAGTGCAAAATGGCCATTTGGGGAGAGACAGGAAACCCTTTTTGCCACTGAAAAGATATTCTGCTACATGAGTTATGCTAAACACTTTGTCCTCTGGATTACAGGAGCCACTCAAGTACTCTGCAGCATGTGTAAGAATGCTCAGACCCTTTCCAGGATATGTAATTTGGAAGGATTATGTGATAAAAACAATGTTTCATATTCCCCAAGATGTATTTTCTGACTATATATTTCATGTTTTTACCAGGCCAATAGTATGAGTGATTACCATTCAGATTCAGGATCTCAAATAATTCTTAGATCTGAGATTTTTGTTCTAATTTGCTTGTGTGACTGTACTGCGCAGTCACTATTTTAATTTTAATATACTACTTTTACATATCATGGTTCAGTTACACTTTATTTCTTTTTCTAATGTGGACATATGCTATAGTAGTATAAATGCTGTTTTATCTTGCAAATGCATTCATGCTGGGACATGGCTTTTCTTTAGTTATAATGATGTAATCTGTGTAGTGCAAATATTACATACAGCTGGAGTGTTTGTCACTCTACCCTAGAGAAGCTGCAGTTTCTTTCCACGAGTACATAAAAGATGTGAATGAGATCCATACACTTCTAATCCCCCACTTCACTGTGCAGGCTGCAAGATGCTCATCTGTCCCAGTGAGAGCCATTACTGGATGCATGATGGTGCTTATGCAAACTTAAGAGTTTGGTTACCTCATGCTGCCATCTCATGAGCAGAAGGAAAAAAGGAGCACTTCGTGGGCTGAGCTATTTCCCTTCCTTGATAAGAAACAGTTCAAATACAGTTTAGAATATTCCCCACAAGCTTTATATCTATTTCTACCACCAGTAATACAATTGATGGGGTTTTTGTTTTTTAATCTTGCATAAAAATAGTATCTCTCAAATTCAGTGTCTCCTGCCAGTTATTATAGCTCTTAATTATGGTTGCAAATGATGGTCTGTGTGGCTTGCTGTACCAGGCTGTTCCTTCCCTTGCTGATTATCCCATATCACACTTGTACTGTAGTATGCACCTGATGACTACAATGGCCTTATTCAGCTGAGCGATCAAGCCAGGAGTGTGTTACAAGCACCGAAAGAGTGGGTCTGTTTGTAACTCTTTGTAACTTCTGAAGAAGGTAAGATGTGACTGGCAGAACCTGGGTCTCCAGAGGTGAATGGGAAAGAAGGGCTTGCTGTTACAGAGATCTTTGCCTGTGGCTTTTTCCCCTTATTAGCTTGCATTGGGATCCTTGCTTTAGTCTTTCTGCTTCAAAAATCAACTAACCTAAGGAAATGGGCCAACTGTGATCTGTAGCTGATGGGACAGCAGTGGTGGAGGTAGTGTGCTTGCCTGGTTCTGCTCAGATGATGTGTCAAACTTCCAGAAGGCTCTGTTAGTGCTTATTTCTCATACAAAGCTTTCAGTCCAGTATTTTACTTTTGGTAAGAGTGGTAGATGATTCTTTTTTCTTGATATTGCTACAAAGCACACACAGATGTGTGTGCAAAAAGTGCCAGACCTCTGGCTTTGGCTTTTCTGTGCCATATGACTGGCTAGAGATTAAGATCTCTGTTTCTTGGTCTCTCTAATGCAATATGAACTATTATATTATTTTTCTTCAGGAGAGGTTTTTTGGGTATAGTTACTTTCTAATACAACTAGCTAGATTTGCTAACAGGAAACTTGCCTGCATTTTTGGCACTAACATATAATACTTAGAGAAATTTTGTTGTGGCCTATGTGGAGTACATGATGTCCCTGTACTATTGTATTCTATTCAAAATGCTACTGATTAGTTAGTGCATTTTTTTTTTCTCCGTAAGGAAAAAAACACAGTTAACTTTCAGTTTTAGTATGGCAGTCAAATACTGTGCATTGAGAGAATTACCTTTTTGGACAAATGCACTTCACTAACCACTACCAACTCAGCTGTTTTCAAATCAGTTGTTTTCTCGTGTTGGATCTGTAGGGAGCAGACCGACTGCAGGCTGCATGGTCTGATGATTAACTGGAAAACCAGATCAGCAATAGGTTTCTACTGTGTATGACATGGAAACCATCTTTGACTAACTCATGGAGTAGCTCAATCTGCATTCTAAGTGGTTCAAAGTAGGATTTTACAGGTACCTCTCTTTCGAACCAAAAAAATAAAATCCAGAAAAAAATTAGAGTGAATCTGAATCTAATTTTAAAACATATATATACCTACCTAAATAAAATTTATTTCTCAGTATAAATATATATAAATAAGAAGTTAAAACCAGTGTGTCTTAAAATGAAACTGAAAGGGTTTATTTAACTCTTCTAATTGGGTTGCTTGCAGAATGTGTAGACTCCTCTGCTAACTTTATGCAGCTCTTATAATGTGAATTTCCAGATCCTTATGTTGGTATTACACCAACACTGCTGTTTAAACCATATTTGTAAAACTCTTCTCTGTGCCCAGAGGTCTGACTGCTCCATGTGTGTTTTCAGCTGATTCAGAGCTGCAATATTAAAGTTCTATTCTGAACTGATAGTAAATTACTTGTTTCCATATGGATTAACAATAAAGAGCTGGTCTAGAGCAGAGCATCTTTAGCTCAGACTTGCAGCTCAACCCAAACTGTGTATAGCTTTCTCTTTGAGAGAGTGTTACTCTGAAATAAAACAAGATTGCTTCCAAACTTGAAGTGGGCTTTAGACATGATTTTTTTTTTTTAATGTCTTTCTGCATGCTATTTCTTGACTAACTTTTGTTCTCTGAGAAGAAATGATAGAAAGTCTGTACTAGCTGTCTTTTGCATGCTTTTGGTTTCTAAAGTGTACTGTTGCTTATATCTGAAGAATATTTTTACTGCCTGCTCAGTGTTTGGATGAGTGAAGCTCTGGCATGTACTTGTTTTATTTTCATATGTTTGAATGTAAAGCTGATATATGAATCAAACTGCTATTGGTAATAACTGAGAAGTCTGCTATTTCTTGTAGTATACCAGACACACATAAATTCTACAAAACTGAAATATTTTAACCTTTTATAAGCACAAGAGGACATATGTCACATGAACTTAACTTGAATTGTGTTAATACTCATAAAACTGGTTGTTTTTCTAGCATAGCTTTGTCTGATACTGTTTTCTGCAACAAACTAACCTTGTATGCTGAGTTTTTGATCCTTCAGTCTTTGGTTTTGAAATGTCACTGATATTCACTTCTATCCAACAACAGGAGTTCCAAACTTAGCTTGGCAGGACTTGCATGTTATGGGAAACGGATGGGGTATAATAGGGCAGGCAGGGATGTCTGCTTTCAACTCAACAACTTGGAACTGCCTTTTTAGATTTTATGAGGGCAAATGCCCTCCAAAGTAAATCAACTCCAATGACTAAATAATCTCATCTGCTAACCTGCTTTTTTTTTAGCCTTGTTAAAATTGCAATAAATATTTAATTCAGTTGGACTGCACCAAATTTTACTTCATTTTTCTAAAAAAAATTTCTTGCACTGTATACCTGTGTTGAGTTCAGCTTGTCCTCCCAACACAGGACTCATACAGCTCCTTTAATTTTTGTATGTGTTTTGGGGTTTTGTTAACTTTGTGTCAGTATTAACATGCCTTAATAGACTTTGTTAGTTGGCCAGTAGTCCACATAGTACAAGAATTACTCATTGAATGCCTGGATTTCTTGCTCCATTGACCTCCTATTAACATCTAACTCTCTCTTCTTATCAACTTTTAATCTCAATTGCTTCTTTAGCAAAATTTTTGCATGGAATTATGTCTACATCGTTCTATTCAGCACACCAGCAGAATAAGAGCTGCTGCTGTTTGCCAGGCTAAAAGCTGAATTCCTCTAATCTTTGATTCCTTCTCCTTCCCATTCTGAACATTCAGAATATTTTTGTCACAGACACAGGAATGGAGTGAACCAGATACACAGCATTAAAAACTGTGTTTCTAGGTGTGGTCTCTGGTCTTAATAGGGTGTGTTGTTTTTTTGTCTTCTTGTACCATTGCAGCTCCAAGCAGATTCCATCCTCATGCTTTACAACTTTTGTGGCCAGCCCAGTGGCGAGGCGTTGGTATCTTTTCCAAGCCTGGATCTAGCTAAGAAAGCAGTGGCTGAGAAAAACGGACAGCTCCTGGGAAGTCGCTGTGTACAATTGTACCTGGTTTAATTTAACACTCTTTGGAGGATGAGGAAAGAATGTTGCACTCAACACCGTGCCTTTTGCAAAATAAGAAGTCTTCCCTTGCCACCCAGGCAGCAACAAATGTGCCTTTTCAGCATAACATACTGGAATGCAGAGTGGTGCATGTCCTGTGTTTAATTTGAAAAATGGCGTATTCTATGCCAAAGATAAAGTGAAACCAAAAATTATGCAGTTAATTTACTTAATTTCTAGTGTACCTGTGTAAAAAGAAGCAAACCTGCTCCTGGCATGTAGTTAACTGAAGACAGTCCAAGAGCACTTCAGCTATGGCAGCCACGGGTAAAACTTAGTCAGTAGCATTTGAAGTGGAAAGCGAAGCTTGAGTCATTCAGATTCTTCTGTGTTTAGTTTTTAAGAGTTTACACTTGACAAAGTGTCTCATTTTTGTAGAGTTTAAATGTCCTTAGAAAAGTCTTTTGGAATGCATGGCTTACCCAGTTCAAAGCGTAGATCATATTGATTTTTGTTTTGTTTTGTTCCTGACTGGAAAATATCAGGATGCTGGACCCCGGATACAATTGTGCTTTTTCATGTTTTCATTAGATATTGTTTTGCAAAAGCCATATTTGACTTTCCTACCAGTGTACTGCTGCCAACATGTAAAGCAAAAATATAAAACCAACAGTAAAACCAGAAAAATCCTCCCTGCCCTCCCATAACTCTCTGCCCCCAGCCCCAAAGTTTTAATCTCTACAGGACAAAAGTGGCACATAAACCCGAGTACTAATAAGTTATATTTTTTTATTTAAATGTAATAGCTTTCAGATACTGTATTAAAGATTTTGCTCTAGTTTATGTGCATGCAATTTGTTTACATCTTTAAACTACTTTATTTGTATATTATGAAACAACAAGATATGTTGAAATCTGAATTCTCTAGTGCATGCTTTTTTCTTTTTCCATGTGTATATACATAAGCTAGAAGTACTTTTACGTCATGTAGCATGTGTTTAAAAAAAAGACATCTGCTGTAGAAGCACTAAATGACTTTGTTTTTACTGTGCCTTACTTTAAAACCATTCCAAGTGCAATACCAGCAGAGCAAAATGTAATGAATTCTGTTGTTGACATGTTCATGGGTGTCTGAATTGATCTTTTTTGTTAGTGTACAATTTGAATTGTACTTTAAAGAACTGAATGATGTATGCTTCTTTATATTACAATAAATAAAAGAGATGCTTACGATGTACATTGGCTTTTGAAAGTAACTTATGCTTTGATTTCATGTATTTTCACAGAGCATCAATCTTTAATAAATGACCGTACGCATTTTTCTTTTCTCCTGGGTTTAGACAAGCATTTGTACTTTGTGCCAGTGGTGTGACTTTTCTGATTTTGGGGGTGTTTTTCTTTCTGTATGTGCTGGTAAGCCAGAAATATGTGCGTGGCATGTTTCTCTCCTAGTGGAACACTTTTTAGGATCCATGATGTAACTGTTTACATGCTTAGTGTTCTCTTTCTGTTGCCAGAGGAAACAAAGTATTGAACTTGAAATTGTGTTCGGGTTTGCCTTTAATTGACCTAATGGGTCACTCGTTTTTCTGTGCAACTCAAAATGCTACATTTAAGTCAGGATACAGCCAGCGTTTTTGTAGTAAAAATGGAGAAGGGGGAGGAAATAATATCAAGATAATAAGGTTTGTTTCTCTCTTCTCAGAAACATCTCATGCCACATGCCATTTCATCATCAAAACCTCCCCCAAATTAAGTTTCAGCACAGCCGGGTGGGACTGCAGGGAAAAGATTTTTCATTATTTTGAAGTGGGAGTGTTTGCATTAATCTGTTTCCAAGATTTGTCTTGGTGAAGTCTACCAAAAATCTTACTTTTAAAATAATTTGAATAGTAGAAAGGATTGCACAATTGTAATTAACGTTCTCATTGTGCCTTGGAGGAGAATGCTTCTCTCTTTAAAAAAATTTGGTAGCTATGTAGTCCGTTTATTACACTTTTACAGTCTGCCATGGTCTAGCTGGTCATGGCTTTGCAATCTGTTGAAACATTCTTATTTTTACTCTTAAAAAAACCATATGGAACTTGCGGTTTTCTGTTTCCTGGACAAGCTGAGCCAGGGCCAGAATGGAGAACCTCAGTAACATCAGCTATGATTTAAATGTAAACATTCCCCCTGCTCATTTAACACCTTTATGGCTTAGATGACAATGATCACAATGAAAAGTTCTGCTTTTAAGTGCAGTCCCGTGTCCACATGACAAATTGCAAAAAGGGTCTGCCATGTGCAGGATCTGTACCTCCCTGTCTATCACCAAATGTTGTTTTAGGTCCTGTTCAGCATGAGGTGGTGGAAACTAGTTAGAGAAAGTGAACTTGAATGTTTCAGGCTGTGTTTATGTGTGTGAAACCCAACACATGGGACTTGGGAGCAGTGTACAGTTTTGGCAATTATCCGTGTAGAATGAGTGCAAGGGTGGTGACAGCATTTTGGGTAGACCAGAGCCCTCCAGCTGGGGTCTGACAACAGGCCAGACCTGGGGATTCTCTTACTCTGAACTTAGACTTTCTTCTGGGGTCTTGGCTAAACGAAAAATTAAAAACAAAAAATTAGCAGTAGCCAAAGTGCTGCTGGGATAGGGTGGTGGATAGGGTAGGAATCCATTAGGATCACAGAATCTTCTGACTTGGGAGGGACCCACAAAGATCACCAAGCCCAACCCTTACGTGTGTGGCCCATATGAGGACCGAACCCGCGAGCTCGTCGGTGTTGGTACCACGCTCTGACCAACGGAGCTGATCCCGTGAGGGGAGAGCAGGCCTGGCCAGGCACCCAAGGCCAGCAGGGGATGAAACCTCTGCCAGCCACCTCTTGTTCTGCCTTTTTCTGCGGTAAAACCAGGACAGGCAGTGCTGGAGTGGTTCTCCTGGGGTTTCAGCTCCAGGGGCAGAGTGGCTTGGGGATTTTGGGGCTCTATCCCAGCACTGGCAGCTCTCCTCATCCACCTGCACAGCCCGGCTAGGCCCATACCTGGCATTTGAAGTTTTCCTGCACTCCCCACATTGAGCTGCCCCTCCCAGGCCACAGCTGCCCACAGGGTTTGTGCCTCAGCTGCGAGGGGCTGTGCAGGGCCCTCAGGTGAGGCTGGAAACTTCTGGAAGTTCAGCTGTGATTACATTGACCCTTCAGCTGTGCCTTTCTAGAGCAGCACAGGCAGCGTTGCTTTGAGGCTCTTAACCTGTAATTTTGCTGTAGAGGCTTTATAGCCCATGAGCTGGCTTCGATTCTAGGAGCTCTCCTTCACAAATGGAAGATAAATGCTTGCATCACACGTGTTTGAATAATGGCTTCCATCACTGGAGAAGGCTGGGAACTTGGGTAAGGCCTAAATATTTTTTGTTCTTTGATGAATGCTTTCCTTGTGATTGAAGTTTGAGACTATGCTGTATTGCAAAGCCTTGTCAGAGGGATTGCTGTCTTTACATGCATGTAGCTTAACAGAACAAGAAAATAAAAAATGCACAAAGCTTTGACTTTCACCAAAGAAGTGAAGTTTGGTAAAGAATTATGATTTGACTTTTACTGTTGTTAAAGAAAGGCTCCTTGCTCTCAACTACAAAACTTAATTCTCAAAAAATAGCTTCTTCTGTGCTCACGGTCATCAAAATGCCTTACCTTCATTTGTGTTGCCATATTGTAAAACTGAGGAACAGAATTAGCCTTGTTTGTATTTCTCCTAGTTTCATACTGCTGATAATGCTGGTTTGGAGATTATTCATTTACTCATTTCTGCTCCCATTCTCTTGTTACTGGTAATTTTACCTAGAAACAATTTCTCTGTTGGCTCATCCCATGGGATGTTCCTGTCTGGCTTAGAGAGAAGATAGCTTATTCTTATTACTTTTGTTTGAGGTGAGATGAGATGAGACTGTAGAGCTGGAAATGGTTGTTCTCGATTTTCAGTAGTTGCAGCTGTGCTTCCAGATCAGGTGTTTCGTGTTGGAATTTCTTCTTTTGCAGAGCAGGCTTGCCCTGGAAAGGCTTGTAAGTTTTGCTTGTTTATGTGAACTAAGATATTTTCAGCAAATATTTTATTCAATTCCTCACTTTTTAAAAGAAAAAAAACCTTTTCAGTGCCTTCATTTTTGAAATAGTGTTTGTTTTATTTCAGTCAGTTAAAATGAACTGCAGGGCTGGCAGTTTAACCTCTTGTGTCCTGTCTTATATAGAGCTGTCTCTCATAATGGCAAAGTCTCTCATAATGAATTTTGAGTCTACCACTTACAGCATCTTCTAAAAGCTGATTGCATCTAAGAGATGCTAAAGCAGAAAATTCCTGATATGTGCCAAGGTTTACTGTAGTCGATTTAAGATTTTGTGTTTTTAGATCTACTTGTTATGTGTTTTTAAAACAGAAAATCCTAGCTAAACCAGAGGCCTGATTTTTTTTTTTCTTTTCTTTTTTTTTTTTCTTTTTATATAGTCAGGCAGGGGCTACTGTATTATTTAGCTGGAGATGCAGTTGAAATGTAAATATTCAAATACAATATTCATTTAGACTTGTTGATTGCCATTTCTTTTACTGATGTGTTATTATATTAATTTTACCTTAAATACTTGATTTTTTTTTTAATCTAGCTATTATGTATTGCTTTCTGTGTGCTTGCTGACAATAAAAAGCAGAGTTTAAATAAAATGCCTTCCCATCTGTAAACATTACTAAGGTACTGTTCTAATTTTGTCTATATAATGGTAGCTGTGTCTTTGAGAGAATATCTTTTGCTATGGGTTTTTCTTTGTAGCAATCTATTTAATGGCATGAACAGGAGTTTGTAGATTTGTCAGCAGCATCGGTGGATGTCATTTGGTTGAACTGTTTCAGCCTTTCCTGCCCACACTAATCTCTGCTGCTGCCAGTAGATGTCCCCTTTCCATCGGTGTTCGCAAGGAAGGGGCTCGAAACACAACTGCTTTGGGGCCGGGAGTCGCCTGGTACCAACTGCAGCAGGAGCTTCTGGGACAGATGTCCGGGAATACTCTGGTGCCTGTTAGCCTTAAAATCGGAGGTCGTTATGCTGCCCATAAAACTGTTAACTTAAGTTTGATGTGGGTCTCTTCTCTCTTGTTCTCTCTCTTCTCTCTTGTTTTCTCTCTTGTTCTCTCTTCTCTCTTATTCTCTCTCCTCTCTCCTCACTCTTTTTTTTCTTTTCTCTTTTCTCTCTTCTCTTTCTTTCTTTTCTCTCTTCTCTTTCTTTCTTTTCTCTCTTCTCTTTCTTTCTTTTCTCTCTTCTCTTTCTTTCTTTTCTCTCTTCTCTTTCTTTCTTCTCTCTTTTTTCTGTTCTAAATGTTTTCTATGTGTTCATTGTTATTGGATATGGTTGCTTTGAAATGTAGAAATTGATTTCCAATTGTGAAAATCACAATTGTATCTGACTCTGTTTAGTTGGAAAAAATAAACATTTGCAAACTGCTCTACAGAAAGAAATCAGTAAAATATTTGTTAGAAATCCAGTGGACAAAAGGAGTGCTCTAAGTGTCACCCAAATGTGAACATACTGTGTTAGACCAAAAATGAAAGCAAAATGACTCTTTAGTCTTCTGGCTTTAAGAAAGAAAAACCATATTCCAGTAGCATAATGTTCAGCATAATAATCAGCATAAACTGATTAAATTTGGTAGCAAGAAACACGATTGCAGCCCAAGTTGGACAAGCATTTGATTGTGCTGGCTCTCTGCTCCCAGCTGGTAGATCTGAGTGAGGTGGTTGTGCTCTGCTGATTGATTTCATTCTCTTGGCCTTGTGGTTGGCTCCTGGTTTCCGTGTGTGGTAAAATGGCCTCGATATTGGCAGGGTTTCTCTCAAAGAGGTGGTGACTTTCTCAAGCTGTTTGTTCAGCTTCTCGCTGCTGGGGGTTGTAAACTGCTGTTGGCAGAGTGCAAGGTTGTTTTGTTGTTCTTGTTGGTTTTAATCCTCATCTCTCAGGTCATTCCCTTTGGTTGCGTTGAGCACCTTAATCTGAGAGTCTTTGGGAATTCTTGTAGAGGATTCCGTGCATGTTCATCACTCAGACTGTAGTGTGTACATAGGATAGAAAGAAGTGTGAAAATGGGGAAAGGTTTTTTAATGTTTAGTATTAGGTTTTGAGTTGCTCTAGCATTTGCCACATTTTGGGACTGCCTAATTTTTTCAAGAGGAATTTCTGTGAAAATACCAATGATGATTGAGGGAGTGTAGGGGATTACATATCAATAGTTTCACTATTTAAAAAAAATGAACCAACAAATGCTCTCACCCACTACCCTTAATCTTCAAACACAGGAGTTTTCTTTGTAAATATCTATTGCTTTGAAGTCTGGGAACATTAAACGGGGCCTTCCACTGCTCCTAGACTTTCTAGGACGTTCTTCCCTTGTTGAGCAATAAGTGAAAATATGAGCAACAGGTTGTGTTGCTTTTTGTTCGGGAGAGCAGCTTTTACAATGGACCTGATGGACAATTGTGCTGGTTTATACCAATCTCCTGTACTGGTCCCTACCTTCCAGCTTGGCTGCTACAACACTGTAACTTTTGAAAATGTTTTTGTTGTTGTTGCTACTTCTTTTTAATCATTCCCTGTAATCAGCACCCTAATCTTCTGCTTGCTGGAGGTAGGGGAAAAGTTAATGTGCTACTGCCGTGGATCACTTGTGTGTGTATATTCCCTTTGAAAATAAGATGTTAGAATTTCATGCAAATGTGACTTTAAAAATACGTATTCATGTGCAAAAATATTCAAACCTTTACTCTGGGTGCTTTTAAAATAATACTATTAAAAAGTATGCAAGAGCAAAATGAAGGAAATATTGTTATATTTCTTCTCACCACTATCCACAAGACTAGATGAAAGGTGGAAGGAAACATCAGAATAACTGAGGAGAAGAAAGAAAGGTACAATGGTATTTTGGGGAAGGGAATTTTACAGGAATTTTCTGCCAGAAACTCCAAAAATTTTTTTGTGGTGTGTTGGAAAAATCTCTGATGTGTGCAATGGAGTACCATCAGAACTTAGCTTTCTTTGCTGCATTGAATAAAAGTTTGTGAGTGTGTCAGGAAGAGGAAGATCTTTTCTTGTGGTGTTCTGAACTAATTCACTGTTGGGGATCTCTCCGGGACTGCCTTCATTACGGGTGGCAGGCACACGAAGTTCTGCTGTGGGAGAAACAAAAAGGTGTGGTGGAACTGCACACTGGAACAGCTGGCGAGGAGTAGGTGCTTCCTCATCTCTGGTCAGGGCAGGAGAGGTTAAGTGAGGGAAGGACAGTCTGAGCCTTATCTGGAGTGTAACCTTTGTCGCTACAACTTAGCCCAAGGAACTCTTATTTAAACGTGCTCTGAAAATGTGGGACTCATTCCCATTGGATTGGGTGTGTCTTTCTTTTGCTTGATGCAGTGCAGTCCTTGTGCAGTTGTGAACTTGACTGAAAAACCACACAAGCGACACTGAATATTAATTGAAGTAATAGCATTAATTTAAAATGTCCTAGAGAAAGACAGGACTATTTTTTTTAAAAAAGCAACTCAAAAACTTATTAAAATAATCACTTTTGCTGAGTTTTTACTGACAATTAAGTAATCTGCCTGGGAATATACAGTGTAAGATTGCTTACAATGCTGTGTATTTTGTGTGTGCTATTTACCTCTTAAAATCATTCTAAAATGTCTTATCAAAAGTCAAGTATGTCATATTCCTGATGGGATCTGGGGTGTATCTGCCATGAGTAGATGTATCCTACACAAGCAGTTGAAGTTGGAGTTATACCTGGTAGTGCTCATGCCAGTAATAGACCATTTCTCTTGTGAGGAGCAGAAGGCTTATAAGGATGGCAATTTCCGTATTTTCAATGAAAAGTAACTTCTTTTTGTCTCTGAAATTAATCCTTTTGCTGAGTTAAAAGATATTGGTGACTGATAACAGCACGTCAGTGGTTTTTGTAGGGTAACCTGATCTTACCTTGTGAAAAGTAAGCCCCTGGAAAATAAAGGATTCTGAATTTTCAGGTTATGGGGTCAGTTTTGGAGATGATTTGGGAAAGAAAGTAAATCGCAAGACTGTGGGCCTAGACACTATGATACATCCCAGAGAGTGTGCTAACAACAGGGGAAATTGTGAATGCAGTGAAAGCAATATCTTGGGCTTGTGGTTGTGTTGTTTGGGGTTTTTTTAGGTTCTGTTCACTGGTACCAGGAAATCATCCAGTGGTTCTTTTTTAGATAGAGCTACTCTGAGGAAACAGCACAGAGCTGCTGCAGTGGGCCTGAAGATCTTCCAGCTACAAAACAAGTTCAGTTTTGAATACTGTAGGTTCCAGAGGGTTCATAGTGACTGGGCTAATGACTCCTGTAATGATTTAGGAGATGATGTGATTTTCTGACCTGTTTCGAACAGGCAAAGCAGGTTGCAAATATGCTGAGGAGGCAGTATTAGCCCACACTGCTGGCAGGCTGCGATGAGCTGGAGGTAAAGGACAGTACTGCTGGCACGCTGTCCTTGGGGTAACTCTGGACAAGCCAGAAGCAGAGCAAAGTCAGTCAAAGGAGGTTGTAGTGTAACTAGACCAGCTTTGAGCTGCGTGTCTCCGAACTGCCGGCAGTGCAGGCCCAGCGCGGAGCGCAGCAACGCCGGGGAGCTGGGCAGGCAGGGATGCAGTTACCAGCACAACTCTGCTCCTCTTGCTGCTCCCATGAGCTAAAGTCACAACTGATTATAAGTTACAGACTCTAGAATTTTTGGAGACAATTAGGATAAACCAAAATGGGACAAAAGGGGGATTGGTGGATACAATTGCTGTTTGTTCACTGCGTGTCTGTCATTGAGCATAAATGAAGGTTTAGCCTCTAGATACAGAATAGGAAATTGGATTTGAAATCAGAAGGAAGAGCCAAGGACCAGTTTTTTGTGTGCCAGCACCTCAGTTTTCATCCCTTTAGAATGAGGCTTAGCAAGGGGGAACACACAAGATTTGTGTTGATGTCATTGTAAAAAGTGCATAACTTTGAGAAATAATTATGGAGCTGGTAATGAAGCAGACACCCTTGGCTCTTAGAACCCTTGAATTTGTAACTCTGGCAATTCAGTCAGAAATTCTTCAGAAAAGCTATTACAGAATTAGAGTAACTTTTGAATTCTATTTAGCAAGTACAGCATGTCTCAGAAATTCTTCTCGTTCCTATGTATTGTTATTGATTTCAGAAATATTCAGTTTCATATTAGATCTAGATGTAAAATTTGTGAAGTATACAGGGGAAAAAATGGTTGCTGTTTAGCAGACTATGCCACTGAAAATTGAACTCTGTAAACTCTTTGTGTAAGAGGACTTGCATTTTTTCCTGAATGCTCAAAACCACTGCCCTCCCTGCCCCCACTTGAATGGTTTTCTCTATTGTTCAGTGTACCCAGGAAAAATAAGATTCTGTGGTTTATAACTCATTTTTATTTTTTACCCACATAAACCATAGGGTGTTTTTTGAATTTTCTTATTAAAAACACTCCATTGTTAGTCCCCCAAATCAACAGTGGAACACTGAAACCCAAGAAACAGTTTTTTCAGTACCTTTCTAACACGCAGTGCTTTGCAGATCCATGTTTAGATAGTGTTATGAGAGAGTAGCTGTGCAGAATGGTAACTGCTATGACAATCCCCTTCACTGGAAGCTATGTTGTTGGAGAGAATACCAGTTACCCTCTCTTCTCTCTTAAGTGGGTTCTGCTGATGTGCTTCAGGAACTATATAAAGAAATATACTACTTATTATACTATATACTATATATAGAAATATACTATATAAAGAAATTTCATGCTGGCTGCCCCTGAATTACTCCAAATGTGATAGATTTACAACAAGGTGTGAGTGGTAAACAAAACCTAAGACCTGAAACTCAACCTCACTTCACCAGTGGCAAGGTTTGCAAATAAATAACCATCAGTAGTATGGAAAACAATGCAAAATACTTCCAGTTACTGTGGTGGCTTTGTAGAGCCAAAAGGAGTAAAGCATGGTAGGTTTGTTTTGGTTTTTTTTGAAATCTGAAAATGAAAGTGGCAATTTATATTAAGGATAACATAATAATATGGGTGCGAAAGGAAAGCTTTTGCCCTGCCTGTTGATATTCATGGGCAGCTGCTCAGATTGTGCTACCAGAACACCTTTGTGGCATGGCCTAGGCTGTGTTTCAGATTTCTGGGTCTCACACTGTTTTTTGTATATTCATTCCCTCTTCAGAATATACCCTCTTCAGTATGGCGGGCACTCTGTAAGCTCTGCATAGTGAGGTTATTTGCTGTGGGGTTCTCTTGAACCTCTCACTGCCTGGATTGCACACACGGGCTGGGCCAGCAGTCTGCCCAGAGCAACAGCCCAGGTTTGCTCTGATATGCCCCAAGTGTAGATTTTGTTTGTGGAGTGAGCTCATCTGGTTTCAGCCACTTTTGAGTGCATTTGAAGCATGATGTTAATATTTAGTCTAATATTATCTTTGATTGCCACATAGTACCCGAACAGTGAATAAGATCAGCAACTTGTGATTTTTTTTAACTCACCCCCTCCTCCTCACAATAATTGTTCAGACTTTCACTCTGAGGCACAAAGAAAGTTGAGGGTTTTTTTAAGTAATTTTCTGTGAACACGGTAAATGCAGTTCGCTTCAGACCAATAATCAAACCAATCAGACCTTTTGTCTCAGATCTATTAAAGTACTGAAGATAATGTTCTCTTGATAATTCTTCATGATGGGAAAGCATTCCTCTCTTTCAAAAAATGCCTTTGCATTATCTTAGTGCAGTGTTCCCTGAAAGGTTGCTAATGTGGAGCTTTATAAATAATCCTTTCTGCACTGCTGTAAAAGTAATTTAATGGGCATTTCTGGGAGGACAGGCTGATGGGAAGGTATTTATAGGAAGTATCAAGGGGTGCCTGACAAACTGAAGTGGATGGTTTGGCTTTTAAGTGGGAGCTGGGAGCAGAGCTCGGTGTGGATGCTGGTGAACAGACAGCTCTGCTGTGCGGGGTGAGCACACTCTGTGCCTCTGTTCCCAGCCCACCCAGCCTGTTCTGAGAAGAGCTCGGCCCTGCAACTCTTGTAAACATTGCTCCAGCTGTGTGATGCCACTGGAGTGCCTACAGTAGTTGCTGGAAGGCCAACCAAGGCCAGTCTTAATTATGCAGACGAAAAAGAAAAATTACTTTAAATGTTCCCAACACCGAGCAAACAACAACAATTTCCTCTTAACCCTACTATAGCAGCAGCACCTTTTTTCTGAAGGACACATTTTTTTACTTCCAAAATGGCTCCTCTTCCTGAAAGCCTTCAGTGAATTATCAGTCCTACCTGGCCATGCCTCTGAATCCAGCCTCTTTTGCCAGTTATCTTCTTTCTTACAAAAGAGATTTTTCCATGTAAAATTCTGCACTACTTTTTAGAAAATAAGTCTGTAGAGTTTTGGCTTTTCTCACTTAATTGAGACAGGCAGTGTGGTAAACTTTGAGATACCAGGAATCTGCTCTGTAAGAATTAATGCTGCCTTTCCTAAATATCCCTTCCTATGTCCATTTCTTTAGTTTTGCATTTGTTTTGTGGAAACCACCAGTTGTGGAATAGTGTCTTTCAGGTTTCTTTCATGTCTTTTGTGGCAGGGGGGGATAGAAGACTTTCTGGGCAGTTGTTAGCATGGCTGGTATTGGAAGCAATTGTTTCATGTGGTTTGGATACTTCTCTACTGTTGTAGGAACAAGAGAGGGACATCAAATTAATTGTTTATATATAAATTATTGATTACTTTTAAATTAATGAAGAAGAAGCATGTGTTAAAAATCTCTAGGGTTCATCAACCACCATCTGTTATTTAAGTGAATTTTATGTTGGGGCATAAATAAGGCATAAGAACCTGAGTATCTTTTCATAACAGCAGAATTTTGGCACTGGAAAGGAGGACTGTAAATATGAAATAATAGCAACAGGATGGAATGAGAGAACACTCTCTAACAGCAGAAGGCATAGCTGCCATTGCAGATGTAAGTTGTAGATAAGCCCTTGAGTAGCAGTGTNTTGCAGATGTAAGTTGTAGATAAGAAAAGCCCTTGAATAGCAGTGTCCTGTCTCCTCCCCACACATTTTCTTCCTCTGTGAGTGCAGTGAGAGCTGGGAGCTGGGTGTGAGCACACCATCCAAACCCACCTGATCCTAACTGGGAGAAGATGGTCCTTCTCTTCTCCTCCCAAGCAGAATCTGATGTGGATTCACAAAGTAGCATGGAGGTGGAAAGAAGCAATACACCTTATATTTCCTCTGGTTTGGGACTGACTATAGATGGTGAATTTTTCCAGGGGTAGGAAGGGAAATCACTGATAAAGCTGTGAATGGCTGAAAGTTTGAGTTATGGGAAAGGTCGGTGATGGAACAACTCATGATCAATATGTGTGCAAAGACTGGGGCTCAAAGGTGCACTTTGTAACCAGTAAGTCTCTGAAATGCTTTATGTATGTGACCTGAAATGTCAACCCAAACATATATTGAGTTCTGGGAACTGGAGATTACAGTACTTAACAGAGGTTTTATGTTATCTCTGTGGGACATAGTGCAAAATAACTCAATGGAATTCAAATGATGATTACGTAAGAAAACATTCACCTTAGTGGCCTGCACAAACTCAGGTAATTATGTAATACCTACTTGAAACTCACCTTTATTTCAGCTGGCTCTGATATTTCTACAATATTGACTTTTTATTATTAATATGAAATACTACTTATTATTAATATGAAATTCTAGCTTAGGGGAGGCTGTCTTTTTGATGACTAACACAATTTTTTTTTGCATTCATTTGAAGTATCTCATGATAGAAAGTGTGTTAAAATTATAGCCTAAATTGTCTATGGTACAGTGATACTGAAGTATTAGTACATCCTAAGACATCTTTGTCTATTTTATGAAAGCTTGTTAGATTGTGAATCTGTGTTTAATCATAATGGTCAGAGCAATTAGGTTAGTTGTTATTTTGTTTTTTAACAAGACATAGGAGTAGAGATAAACAACCAACCCCATGTTTAGCCTAGTTGCATTTATACTGTGTGAGAAAGGTCTCTTTTTGTGCAGTAAATAGCTTTGCTCTTTTCCCTTCTGATAACCTCACTCAAGGGCTTAGCCTTTGTGTCTTCCATCTTTTTGGTGGAAGCTATCTTTAGCTTTTACATCAATTATTCCCTTTCAAGTCTTCCTGAAGATTTATACCAGTTTAATCTCTGATGCCCCCTTTCTTCCAGATCCTGTTCTTTTCTTGACTAGGAGAGTTGGGCCACCCTTTTAATTAGAATAAAAGCTGTTTCCCTTCCATATGTATGTACAGGTTTCCACCCATTAAGCATCAGTTCTTTTACTAAATTGCTTAGGTTTTTAGCCTCAATGAGGTGTGGGAGGAACACTGTAGAGGCTGTGAACCTCCTGATGGGCCCTGTTTGGGGCAGTGCAGGCGGGCCAAAGCTGTTTCCCTCAGTGACCTTTCTGCGTGTGAGATGTCATCTCCTATTCCTGCTTGCTTATGTTTGTTTTGTGGGAGTCCTACTGAGAATAAAGTGACTCAAAATACACAAATGGAGAGAAATAATTCAAACTGCATGTGATCTTAAACCTCCCTCTCAGTTGCAAAAAGAAAGCTGAAGCTGGTTTGCCATTAACTTCTTGCTTTATGTCCGATGTCTGTGCCTTTGGGAAGCTCACAAAGCATAACCTGAATTCAGGTGTGTGTTTTGTGAGCACTTGCACATTGGCAGAAAAAAAGACTCCAGAGAATTGGAGAACTGTCATTTATCAGCTTTTTGCTTACCTCTGACTTTTCTTGGGGGGAATTAGAACTGCAGGATCTCTAGATTGATTAAATGTTGTACCAACCCTGGCCCTAGCCCCAGGCTGCAATCTGCCATCTTAAAAAAAAAAAAGAAGTTATCTTAAAAAAAAGTCCATTTGTTGTTGAGAGCAGGATCCCAGTGGTATCTACGTGACTCAGAGAGTGCCGGCAATGCTGAGTGAAGGTTTGAAGGTGCTTGTTTAAACAAATTTGAGAGCTTGGGGAACACTTCCAGAACAGCTGAACAAGTGAACTCCATGAATCTCAATAATGTGATTTCTTTTTTGTTAACATCACCCCCTGAGGATTTTTTATGTTGCATGGAGCCAATTCTGATTCTGCTTGCTGGGCCATCTGCAGCACATCTCTACTGCAAAGTGGCCTTCAGTGATGCATGAGCTACCTGAGTGTATTTTGGATGAAAGAAACACCAGGAAGCTTAAAAACTATACAAGCTGAGTGTAAAGACAATTTAATTGCTTTCTAAATTTTTTAAATTTTGATTATTAAAGACCAAGTTGCTGTTTAAATATAATATTTAACGTCACTCAGAATCGTACTGTATTCAGACCATGTCCTTCCAACCAAACAGGAATTTTTTTTTTTTTTTGGTCGTAAATGATAGAACTGCATTTTACTCAGCTGGTCCAGATGGTGTTTGACCTGCTAGGAGTTCATGTGCTCTTGGAAAAAATATTAAGCATAGTGATATATATCTGAAAATGATACAAAGCCATGAAGGCACAGTCCCTGTAGGGGAGGAAGGGCACAAATGGCACAGAAAAACTGAGCAATTAACACTAGAACATGCCCTGCCTAGCCAGTGATATGTCTAAGTGTTGCTTATCTAAAAGATGTTTTTTACAGCTTTACTGCTATCTGAAAAGTGTATCTAAAAAGAACTTTGTGAGAAATCTTTCTGCTTTCTGCTATGAGGTTGTTGAGGTTAGCCTTTTGTGGTAGTGGAAGCCTGCAATTGGAGACAGACCTGCTCGGTAACCAAAATATTTTCTCTTTTTTCCTTTTTTCCTTTTTCTCTTTCTTTTGTATGTTTGGTATTCCTCTTTCTAGCTAAGGAAACCTTATTGGTCTCCAGTGTCATTTTAGCAGCTGGATTAGTTCCAAAGGGTTTAGGCTAAGGCAAACCAGCGTTTGAGTGTCTCAGTGAAACTCTGCTGACAGCCACAAAATGTATGGCTGTGCCTCTCCAAACCACGATGTCATTCAGCCCAGTTTTTGGCCAGTGTTGGATTGCTTGTTATCCTTCATTGTTTGTGCAACTTTTCCATTATAACTTCTGTCAGTGGTGAGGTCAGATGGCAATGATGACATTCTTGGCATAGCTTCTTTTTTCATATCCTTAGAAAAAAATAATCCCATAGTAGCACTTAATTCAGTTTCAGTATTGCCTTATTTGTCCTATTGGCTTGATGGCTCATAGTCCTCCTCCAGCTACTGTGACTACAGCCAGGCAAATGTCACAGGGTGGTATTTGCTGTTACTTGAATAAAGTTATCCTTGACCCCTCATATTTGCTTTCTGTTGAAGATTTTATTAGCAAATTTTTATTCCCGGTAAGGAAAGAAGTGGTGGGAACAAGAAAATGCACAAATGCATGTACGGGCAAAAGAGCGTGTGCTGATCAGTGCAGCTGGAGACAGAAACAATTCCAGCAGGAGCTGATCACACAGCACGGGCCTGAGCATCAATTGTTGTGACAGGCAGGTGGAAGGATTAATGTCTTTTGAGCTACCTTTACACATGGAGAGCCTGCCTAGAAAACACACAGGGGAAAGTCAAACTAACAGCAGTGAAACTGGAAATGTGCACATCTGCTGTGAGCTGCGACCGTGTCTGACGTGCAGATGGTGGTTGCACCTCTATTATGATGCAATTCTTACAATGGCAGAAACTAAACCTTAATTCATTAAATCACAGAAAACCAGTGCTTTGGACAATCTGAGGAGCAGCTCTAGAGGCACTTGTTCAAATGACAGAAGACTGGAAAAATCTGTTCTTGCATCATACTTAGAGAATTTCCTACTTGAAAACAGTGACATACTGACTGCTAAAAGTTTGTCTTGTCCTTTTCCAACACACTGCAAGAACGACTTGGCTGGTGGATACACGAGGGAGTTCATGGGCTATTTACAAACAGATCCACTTATTGCAGTGAGAAAAAATGTATGATGCATGTAAGAGAACGCTCAGCTATTCTGTATTGTGTGTTTGTTGCAGTGGTGTTGCCACCTTGACAGGGAAGAATCCATCACAGCTTTTGTACCAAGCTCTAGTAAAGGAAGGCAACCTTGAGCCTTCAGGCTTTGTCCTAAAAAGCGCTTTATGCCAGCCTAAATCCTTGGTGTTGGTGTTACAGCCGGTGCTGCTCGCAGCACCTCTCATATGTGAAGCTGGGCTTAGGAACTTGTGTCTTTGACACCAGACTCTGCAGTCGTTAATGTGCAGCAGTGTTTATTGATAGATGCTGCAGTTGTTCATGTGTAGGGTGCTTTTTTTTTTAACTGCCTGTTTTCTAGAAAACATTTGCCTTCCCATCAGGATTTTCAGCAGGCTGCTTCCTTGTCTTTCCCACTTTCTATTACAAGAAGGACCTTTCTAAGTCGTCATTTATCATGCCATTGTCACAAGAACTTGTAAGAGTAGTTGTTCCCTTCTCCCTCCAACCTATTCCACTGATTATCCAGCACTGTATTCCCAAGCAGTATTTTCATGACTGTCTGAGTTCTCTTTAGGTGCATCACTTTTCTTTGATCAAAAATTACAGAAAAGAACAAGCACAGACTGCAAACGTTCTTCCAGCTCTTACCTGCAGGTGTCACAGCAATGACAGTAAGGAAGAGATAAGTAATTTTTTCAGTTCCTAGTGATAAAAAAAATACCAATGAAAACTTCACTCTAAATTTGCAGAAACAGCTTGAGAACTTCTATAGCCTGACTGTTCTAGTGGATCAATCTCTTCTAAAGTAAGATTCCTAAGATTCATCCAAGTCTTTGCGAAGTAAGTATCTTCTTTCTATTGCTTCTGTATCTGCCTGGTTATTTTTCTTCCTTCTGTTTTCTTTTGCATGTAGCAGATGTTAAAAAAGGTAACAGTAGATTATTGTAAAATAATTTCTTTCTTAGAGGATTTCTGCAAATGACAATGCTTTTTGTGTGTTCAGAATGATTGATTGATAAACATTATCCTTTTACCAGGCAGAAAAAAGTTCAGTGTTAACTTCCATTACCGGAGAAGTCTGTTTGCAAAACTATGCCTGAGTTTAAATATATCAGAAATCCTTTTTCTTTTCCATGGCCTTAATACTTTACTCACTACAGCAGTGGCTAGTTCCTGAATATTATTATTGTAAATGAATTAGAGCCAAGGGGCAAAAAAAAAAAGGTGGGGAGACTATTTAGAAAGCAGCTCAATCCTCACCTTACTCAATCCAGTGGAGTACAGGATGGCTTCAGAGCATATGTGGTATTTTGAGTTAGGCAGGGAGAGGGAAGTCCAGAAACAAACAGAAGGATGAACACGGCACAGTAATGCTGTGGAATATTGTAAGGAAATACTGGCTACCATATGAGAATGGAAAGGCCTTGATTTCTGCCAGCCACTTCCTTTGGGTTTGGGTCCTAAATGAACAAACTTCTGGCTACTCTTGTAAAGGAAGTGACTTTACAAGACATTCCTTCTCTCCGATTACCTGAAATACCAAAACAGTGTTTTGCAAGGTAGAAGTGACATTTTCACACTGCCTGGAATAAAATCTCTCTGCAACAGCAGCCGTGTGCGTCAGTGCTCAGCTTTAAACGCCCTGACATGCTTGCAGATCTCTCCTCTCCTCTCCTATCCCATCAGTCCGACTGAATCAGCCTGCAGCCTATTTGCATCTGAAAGATGACTTGACTGGACAGTCAAGCAGATGCAGTCAGTCAATGGCTTATTGCCGGTGTCGGTGCGTGCTAATTATACACTGGGTAATCACCCTAGGGAACACGTGAATAGCTTTCAAACCGCCGGTGCTATTTTTACTAAACCTCAGCCATACTTGCTGTGCATTCAGTCAGTGGCACTTTAGCTGCCCCTCTCTGGTGTATTTATAGCTAAAAGGCGTCGCTGAAGGTAATCGGCCGGGACACGCACTGGAGGGAGAGGCTAATCCCGCTCTGGCCGTGCTTCCAGGGAACGCCAGCCGTCATCCCTGCGGTCGCTGCTCCTTTTCTCTCCCGGGCAGGTGGGCATCGGGAACCAAAGCCGGAGCTTTTGCTTCCGTGTTCCCTTTGGAACACTCACACACGTCACGGTGGGATTCCACAAGTAAGTAAAGGGCCCGGTAACAAAACTGCAAGGGAAATAAAAACCTCTTCGGTAGCACTGAGGTCACTGTGATGAGCTACAGGTTACAAGGCCTGACTGCTGCACTCTACCCAAAGGCATTTCCCTCAGTCCTGCCTGATCAGACAAGATCTGGCAAATAATTCAGACTTTGTAGGAATTTCACATTTATTTCAGAAACAGTTTAACTGCATCTTGCTTATTCCTTTCAGGAGTGGAAATTACTGTTTATGATGCACTCCCTGAATAACAATTTCTGGAATAATCTTTCCAAATAATCTTGTGGTTGTCTAATTGAAACAATGACACTTGCAAATAGGAAAGCACCAGCATTGTGCAAAGGGATATTCTGCCAGCACTGCTGATCACTTCTTATGTAGGTGGAGGCTCACTGTTACTGGCTCGAATCTGAGCCTCAAACTCTTTATCAGATTGTTCAAAATTGAGACTCTTCCGGGGGAATATCCAATGTCCCCCATTTTGTGTGTCACAACTGCGCACAGCTGTTTGCCACTGCATCACAAACAGCGAGTTTCCTCCCACTGCAACTGGGTCTGCATTTTAAATAAATGACAATGCATTTGCATTATTTGTATTTATTTGAACACTATGATTTAAGAGCCTAAATGCAAGTTTTTCCCTTTATTTCTGCAAGTAGCACTGCAATCATAACTTACAAAAATGTTTAAAATACAAAATGTACATGAAATTACAATACAAGGCTCTGTAAACATCTAGAACTTAATCTTTATTGTCCCACATTTTTAAATATAAAACTTCAATTTGAATGATTTCCAAACCTCAAGGAATGACATCCATTATGAGTATCAAAAATAGAGTTTCAAAGCTTTGTATCAGAACAAAACTGTTATGTTATTTTCATTCTTTGGTTTAAAAAGGGTGGCAGTTCCCCTGATAACAGGTAAGTTTTACTACAGAAATTCAGATTGCTAGTTTGTGGTAATTTCAGAACTCACCCCTGTCCCCCTGGATTAATATGCTACCCCTTAATTTTTTTTCCTAGACATTGATCTTTGACCCTCCTTATAGAAAAGCTACCTCATCATTAAGGCTTTCCTTCAGGACAATCTAAATTATTAAAAATTTTTGGAAAAGTACTCAGGGAGAAGACAGGACTTAAGGGCAAGGAAGTGGATGCCAACAAAATACTAACAGTTGCCGGGTTCTGTTGTTTAATTAAATTTGCATAGTCCAATAGAGATCGTGTGCTTTTTATATCACTAAAATTATACAAGATTAACAGTCTTTACCTACGTTATCACACAAGCTAAAATAAAATTAAGACCCTTGTATTGAAGCTTTTACAAGGCAAATACAAAACTGCTTTAGTATCCAAAGCTATATTTTTTAAATTTCATTTTTAAATAGGAAAGCATTTCTATGTCTACAGGCATCAAGGTATTTAAAGGCATCAGAAAATTTAGTGCATAGCAACTCCAGATTGTTTGGGCTCCTATATTTTAGGTACAGTGTGAATTCCAGCTACTTGGAGAACTTGCAAGGAGAGTCTGTACCAGCAGGATAAAGGAGCATAAATCCCATACAGTATGAAAAGCTTTTAAGTCAGAATTCTCCTACAAACAATGGTTAATGCAAAAGACCCAGTACACGAATGAAAACTGGAACATGCCTTGCCATCAGCACACACTCTCAAGACAATTACATAGTTTACAGCATTGTATGATTTGTTTTGTTTTGAAGGTGTTAAAAACAGAAGTAGATGTATTTCTGTGCATGTGAGTCCTTTCTAGGATCTTTAACGTAAATGAGTAGAGGACAGAGTAAAGCACCATTGCTGAGGGACAATGACAATATCACACTTTTCAGATTCCAGCCCTGCCAATTATTTTCTGCAAATTTCAAGATTTGCACCACTGAACAGTACATTCACAAAAAGGATGCTTAAAATTCCTAGCGGGTACGTAGTGGCCTTGCATTAAGTTGTTTGAAATAATTATGAAACATCAAGTTAGTAGCCTCAGGCTGCACTCTTAAAAGCAAGTACATGATAAAATGATAATTTCACCCACTTAATGTATGGTCTTTTAAAAAGTTCGTGATTCAACTATTGCAGAGATGCAATTACAGCTACTGTAATGGTATTGCTTGGGCACTGACTTCAGTTCAGGTGTAATGTTTTGCCTGCAAAAGGCTCAATGGAAGGTTTTCCCCCTGACTGCCAAAATGCACCATCAGTAGAAGCTGTGTTCACTCTTGCAGGCGTTATAACTCAGCACTGCTACCCAGTGTCAGACCCCTTCACTGTCGTTTCAGATCTACACCCAGGGGTGTGTGCTCCCCACCTGTTAAGCTGTTAGAATGGCCACACTTGTCTGAACTGGATCCAAAGCAAATACACTTTCTAATTTTCTAATTCTTTGAGTTAATTCACACTTAATTTTCATTAGATTGTCGCGGCTCACCCACATGAGGAACTAAACCAAACATCTTGGATGTTCTGAGATTCCCCGTACTGCTGGCCTTACTTTGCCATGACTGTTGTACCCTGTGTGTTCCATGGAGGAAAGCTCTGTAAACCAGTGATTCCTGGGGGAGGGAAACGCGTGTGGCCTACACAGGCGGTGTGGGATCCTCTCCGTGGTGTCTAATGGTAAGGGCCAGAGATTTGAAATAACTGTGTAAACAGATTGTTTCCAATTGGTCAGATGATGTGGATAAGGGAGACGTCCTTGGAGCACAGCACAGAGTTTACTGCTGCTGTGATCAATCTTGTGTATTTCTTTGGTAGCCTTGCTTCTCACCTTTACAATTAAACATGGACACGTTATACTGCCTAACAACTAATTCACAGTACATTACTTTTTAGCAAGCTGACGTTTATAAACAGCTTGAATTTAAGGAAGTGTAATTGTCATCTCCTCAGGACTTCCAAGTGGCATGGTCAGGCATACAGCTTATAAAAGATACAGATGTGATCAAATGATTTATTGCATTGAGAACTTGAATGCCACTGAATTGGTGATTTCAAAACCATCTTCTGCAGGGATAATGGGAACATTTAGATCCTCAGCAAATATTAAATTTTCTCCTGTATCTAACATGGCTTTGATGTTGCTGTTCTTTAATCTAAAATCCTACTGCTCAAATTCGATTACAAATGTAACTTTCTAAGAAAAAAGCTATTTCAAGAAGGAGCCTGTGCTAATAAAGATCAGGAAGATTATCCACAAAGTTATAAAAGTTAAATTTTGGAATGTAATTTCTATCCCAACACTTTCATGATGGAATGGTCTTTTTGCAGCCTATCAAGTAACATTTTCAGTTTATAAACAAGTGCAGATCTACATTTGGCTTTGCTTCCTATGACTCTAAGAAAGAAAACACTACAGTATTCATATACACAATGGCTTCCGTGGCATTGGCTTCAGATGACAGGTATGATTTGCCACTGGAAGATCTTATTAAGAAAAAAAATTAAACAATTGAAGCTTTAAAGGCTTTCCAAAATGACCAAAAGGTGTTACAAATCATCAGTTACAAACTATACTACCTCTAAGGGAAAGCAGCACACTGAAGATGTGCATTAAATCTTTTTCCACATTCAGGACTGTGAATATTATAAGAGCAAACTAACATCTCCACACATCTGAAGCACTTACAATACAAAAGTATTCTATTTAAATGCCAAAAGCAAAGCTTGTTTGTAACTTTAAAACAGTTAAAATATCTGGTGTAGATTCTGTGTGTCCATTTTAAGAAGTCTCTTTACAGCATCTGAGGAACTATAATTAAAATGCTCTGTCTCTACATCAAAAATGTAACCCACTAAAAGGGCTTTGCAAGGATCCACTGTTCCAGTTCATAAAGGCCACAGAGTTGGAAGCACAGTAAGTCTAAAGAGGAAGAGGATGAAGAAATATTCAGAGAATAGTGAAGTTTTCATGGATGTTGAGTTGTAGCTTATCCGTTACTGGATTCCATCAGATATTCTTGTCTCCAGAGACCCAGGACACGTACGTGCAGACTGGCTGGCCACTGCTGTTCCATGTGACACTGAGATCTGGGACATATCTCTTCCTATGATCTCATTCACTACAAAAAAAGAAGAAATATTAAAAAGTGAGAGTTTTTATGTTTTCCAAAAGGCAGAACTCATTAGTATATCCCTTTTAAAAAGAAGTATTTTCAGTGCTAAGCCTTGATGCTGTTACATAACAGAAGATGAATGAGGAGCCTGGCTTCAGAAACAGTTAAGCAAGGGGGGGAAAGAGTCCTGCCATAATCCATGCTGGAGACTCCCTCAGTCCCTTGAAGAAAATAGGCACATGAGCATTCATGACAAGCAGGTAACTGAAAGGCACAACAGAGGTCAGGTTAATACAGACTTCCCCACAGAACTCCTGTTCACAGTGTTACAGGCACAACAAGTAACTCTAACAACTCCTGGCTCTTTCAAGCTACTTACAGAACTTCCTCAGAACTTCGATTGGGGTTAATAGAATATTCTTTTAAAATACTACCCATCAAATAATGGGCCAGTTTTCTGAATACTTGCATTTCTGAAACCACAGTAACTAAATCTTATCAGTCAGTTTTTCAATAATGAAGAATTAGGCTGGACTAATGTTCAGGTCAATCCGTTTGTGTGTGTGTGTGTGTGTGTGTGTGTGTGTGTGTGTGTGTCGACTTCAGCAAAGTTTAATCAATTTATACTAATTAAAAGTGAGGGACACCTCTGTGAATTGACAAATTAGCACCTAAGTTATCAACAAATGACAATTTTATAGTCTTACTCTAAATCCTAGATAATTTACTGCAGGACAATTGAGGTTGGAAGATGACAAAAATTATTATTTTAATGGGTAAGTGTAAAAGCAGTGATATAAATGTCTATTTTACAAAATGGACATTGGTTATTTTATCAAAGGAAACTGAGGAACATTCTACGTGGAGATAAAAAATGTCATATTTAACAGTAATGACAATTTTTAGATAAATATTGTATTATAACCAAAATCTAAATTATTATTTGATTGTTAGAGGCAGTCAGTCCTGTTGTTTTCCAGTTAAAGTATCTCTTACTCAGCAAGACTTTGAATACACTGAATTATAGAGGCTTTTCCTTAATTACTGGCATGAGTTTGCTTGGACCTTCTATAAAGAGGCATTTAATGGGATCCTTTTGTTGACTAAGGACTGTTCTTATGTTTCGAACGTTGTGTTCTGCTAGTAAGCTGCTTCTATTGAAAATCTTAACAGATTTGGAACCCAGACTTTTGCTATTTTGTTCTCCATTGGGTAACTTTACAGAACAGTGTTGATATACTTCACCACCTTTCTTAATGCTTCCTTAATTTTCCATAGCAGGATTTAACTTCCTACTAAGCATTCCTGTCTGTTAGCAGTATAACAAAATCAAGCTACAGGTGGTGAAAATTGGTCTTTGTGTTTATAGCATTGAACAGCCTGAGCACTGCCTTTCGTGGCAGCAGGTTCACAAAGTGGGTCTGAAAGAAAATGTATGAACATTGTGAATATGCCGAAGTCTGAGTAACTTACAAAAAATCCAACTCTGAAAAAAAAGAATTTGTCTACATTCTTTTAATTTCCTCGGACAAGCTTTAAAACCCTCATGTCCCAGGCCCGTGTGTAATGGAGGGGGCATTTGTTACCTAAGAGTCCATCACCTGCCATGGTTTGTTTGCTCCTGCATGAATGCAAGGACAGCTTGTTACACACACGTTATTGCAGCCCAAAAGTTCAAGCAGCTCACACAAGCTATGTAAAAGCCAATTCCCTCAAGCATTAGGCGATTTGCAGCTAATTTGTCTTCAACCAACCCTGTCATTCAATGAACTTAACTGGCACTATGACACTGAAAGTTGTGTGACTGCAGGTAGGGCACTTTTCCAAGTATTTTTATTAGGCAAACACAAAGCATCGGTAACCATCTGCTAAAAAAACCCCCAAGACTCTTATTTTTTCAACAAAATTTAGATGATCATTTATAAGAACTATGCTCCACCAGCTCCTCTTAGGGCATTCACTAGCTTCCTCTAAGGACCTTTAACAGCCCTTATCTGTTACTGATACTGAACAGTTGCTTTGTGTAAATGGAGTATCCCAGCTGTTCAGTAGTGCTAAAACTTTCATGAGAGGTACAATAAAAACATTAAAAATAACTTTCTGAAGTTCAATATTTTGAAATTATTAGACAGTTCCTTTAAGTTTTGATGGATGATATGTATCTGTACTAGCATCATCAGCACAAACTGATCTATGCTGCAATGTTTTGTAGTTCCCACAGGCAAAGGTGTTTAACTGAACAGCACGTAGCCATGTGGCATTACATTTTCCATAAAACACATTACACTGAATACAATAGCTGGTCACATGGGGTTTTATTTGCCAAACTTCTGCATAAGTCATTATGTAGTGTATTAAAGTTACAGGTTAGTTTGTGTTGCTTTGTTCTAAATAATCACTGATTTATTTATAAGAACCTGTTTTGTACCTCAGTGCCTTTTTTGGCAATGCTTTTAGCATGTGTCGAATACAGATTTGTCTGGTTTACATGGATTTCCATCAGAACCACTGACCATTTCCTAGGGAAATGCAGAACCAGGTCTTCATTCCAATGGAGAATTCTAGTGGAGAAGTCTTGTCCCGGTGACTTTGTAAGAATTGCTAATTTATAAACCCAACCAGTATTCAAGTGCACTTAAAAAAAAATAAGTATGTAAATCAGTGTTTTGTCAGAGCACCCTGCAGGCCTCCAGGAAAGGCCAAAATGGTTTCTCTGCTGTGTCTGGCCATGATGCTTTCTCACAGGCCAGGGCCTCCCAATGAACACATCTTCCTACTTTATACTTTCCAGGAGTGTCCAACAAATGGACTGGGGGAGGCTGCAGACTCTAGAAGACTATACATGGATTAGATGAGGCACAGATGATGGTAAAAATAAATGCTTCCAAGAAAGTAGAACTTACGGAAGGCAGCAGCTCAGATCAGTCTCAAAACTTGCATGGCACATAAAATATTTATATAATACCAGCACTACTGTAATTAACTTGTCTTTCTAATGGGGAATGGTATAAATTAATGCAGTGTAAAACATAAATCATGTAGTCAGTAAGAAGGATAAAATCCTGCATAGAAATGTATAAGGGTGAAGGTGAAATCATACAGCATTTTCTTTTTTGTATTAATTTGTGATGGAGAAAATTGTATTAAAGACTAAAACAGAAACTCAAAGGTTAGTATTTGAATGCATGATATGTCACCTTCTTCCACCAAGGGTCAATCACAGAACATAAAGTAGTCTGTGATTAAAACTGAAAACTTAATTCATGAGCATAAACACAGGTTTTCAATAATATTGTCTAGCATAACTCAAGTTTTTCAAGTGACAGATTGGACGAGGAAATAAATTCCAACAATTCTGAGAAAGGACAAAGCTCAGGCTCTACTGCTGATGCCTTACAACCAAAATAAAATTTCTTTTCTTTATTTTAAAATAAGAACACTTTATCCTGCTTCTCCAAGTTTTGACCATGGGCTGCAAGGGCTCCCCTATCCTAGAAATATACCTAGAAAGGTTTCATATTCCCTTTTGCTTAACCTTAAAAGCCATCCTGTTAGCAACTAGACACTGGGAAAGCAATATGCATGGCTTTGTTAAACGTCCTATTTTTATGGCATCTCCTTTCTCCAGCACAAGTTTCCAGGGGAAGGCTGCAAAACTTGTTTGGGATTCAGTAATGCAGAGCTCGAGAATGTTCTCCAGGTTCTCTGTGCTCTGTCTGCCAGGTCCATGTGTGTTGTGTAGTTTATACTTTTACTGCCTCTTTGAAGAGAGCCAATCTCATGAGATGAAGGTGAACAGTTGTACAAGTGGGACCTCGACTTTTCAGTCCACTGCCTTCTTCCCTGCCCCCTCCAATTAAATCCCTGCCTGTTTGGTACCTTGGTGCAAGGTGTTCTGACTGCTAATCCCACAACCTGGGCCTCTACTCACTCCTCAAGTCACGAGGAACCAGAAACGTCTAACACACTAAATCATTACAGAGGCTTAGCTAATATTTAGTAATAATTTAGGACCTACCGATCACCTAAGATCATTCAGGATGATCAGTGTCAACTGAGTGGATGACAAAAAATGTTATCAAATGTTTTCTGTGCTACCACTCCAGGTCTATAATCCTGAAATAGGGACTGGGTCAGATGAAAAGAGAGAGGAGTGTACACACTACACTGTGTGCACATGTGGCACACTCCTCCAGCACTTTGAAAACTTGTTTGTCAGATATGGCACAGATCAAAAGGTGATACAACTTTTTAATTTGTTTTTCTTTTTTTATATTGGGCTGTGAAATGGAAATGATTTTAACAACTTTTCTCTGTCTATTACATTGACCTCATTGGCAGTTTTCCCAGATTTCACAATTTCAGCTGTTACTTTATTTGCAATAGTTTCACCTTTTCCTTCTCTAGTATTTATCTAGAATGTAAGCTGGCTGGCAAATTTATACTAACAGTTAAAAATAGATTGTGCAGAACAGAAGTTAACTTGGTGGGGAGAAAATCTGCTACAGAGTGGCCTGCTCAGTACTAGTGAACTGCAATATGGTATTGCAAAGTTGAAAAAGGAGCCACACACTGCATTGAGAGAGCACCAAACGTCAGCTGGAGGCTCCAGCCTACAAAATTAAAAATGGAAAAAAAAATGAAGCAGCATCCTAACATCAATATGGGCAGAACAGAGTAGAAGTAGTTCTGACTTTTGGATCTGCTGTCAAGCTGTAAAATAACAGCAACCACTTCTTCTGCTTTACTGTGTTCTTCCCGTGGTTTTCATTTCCCGTTGTGTTCTGTTTGCCTGTTTCCAGTCCCTGCTCACTGCACAAGTGGAAGCTGCCCAAGCACTGAGGCCTCCCCTGCCCTTGTCTTTGAGGACTTTGCCTCTGGGTCACTGCAGGCTTGTGCTGGACAGCTGACAAAGCCATTCCAGCTGTTTGTGCCTGACAGCCACACTGTTCAGGATGATCTCCTCGAACTCTGCAATTTGCAATTCAGAGTTTTAACATAAACTAAAATTAGGCTGAACAGCTCAGCCATTTGTGTAATGAGTGACACACAGAGCTACGGGTGCTGATCTTATCAGCTGTTCCCAGACTGACCACCCACTCCAGAGAAATTCCCACCTTCAGAAAGTGATCCGTGTTCACTTTGAACAGAACAAAGCTCTTGTGTTAGGAAGCTTGACATCATCACAAAAACTGCTGCCTCTAATAAATTCCTAAATAATAAATTCCTGAATGTTTTGGATAAATTGAAAAACAACCAATGATAAATTTAGAATAACAAGCTCTCTTAAGGTGTTCTTCAGGTGTTTGAAGTTCTACTATCAAAGTAAAGGCTTTATCTTTTTAAATCAAATGTCAACCAAATACTAGCATGCTTCTGAACTGCTCTGTACTTAATTTCCCCCATCACTGTGCTGAGAAACAAATATTTTGTACTGGAGCACAAAGGAAAATATAACTATACAAATATATATATATATATGTATACTATATATAAGAATATTAGAAAAGGAAATTCCTGAACCTACAGGCCTTTAAGGGAATAATGCAAGTAACCTCTTTTTCCTTGCAGGAAGCTTGTAATCTATAATCAGCTTTACTTTCTACAGGACAAGAAAATCTCTCTAATAGGCAGTTATTAAGCATTTTAGGTTTTTCTGAATCAAAAATACTGCCTGAAATCCTCCATGGAGAACTACAAGCAAACCAGTTCAGATTACAGACCACTAGATCTGTAATGGACAAGAGTAGAGATATATGCAAAACACAATGATGTTCCCAATGATGTTCCCAGGATGTTCCACTACCCTCCAAAATGTGTTTGTCCTAGGGAATTCCTGAGCTAGAGACAGTATCTTTTGCACTGAATGTTCCCATTTGGATTTTTCTCCCTGGGATCTTTAAACTCCGTGCAAAATTCTGTCAACTGCAACGTTCTGCAACAGTCAGTTGCAAAGCTTAACTACCTATAGCTGCAGCAATGCTTTTTAGATGTGCTGAACTTGCCCCAGGATTACCTGGTGATCACTTACTGGTTTCTTTCCCAAGAAGTATCTTTCCTTACCTTTTCTGTGCCACCCATTCATTTTATTACACTTGGCATATTCTCCTCATTCATTTTTCTGGCTGCAGGGTTCTAGTGGATCCAACAACCAGTATTCATCCAATTCTTTAGTGGCATCAGGGACAAGACGTGGGCACGTAACAGATCTATAGAGTAGCATTTTCATTCTCTGCTGTTCCCTAGACATTCCTAGCATTTATTTGCCCTTGCTCTAATTTCCACTTCTGCTTTAACTACTTGATTTTCTGTAATCACAAGATCTTCCTCTAGAGGTTTCTAGACAGTTTTTGGTTTTCACCCTCTGAACAGCCGAGCAGCAGCAGTGTCACACTTACCCAGGCTCTGGGTACATCAGGCTTAAGCAAGAGGTTCTACATTACAGTTGACAGTTCAACTGTTGCTTACTCTTTCAGAGCTGTTGTCTGGCATGTCATCTACTTGAGGACAATTGTCACTGTCACTATGTGTCTTTTTATTGACACCTTACCTTCAGACAGGTCTCTTTTTCAAAGGACTTGGGGCATGAGAATCTCTAGTGCCTCAACTGTGAACGTCAACACAAAAAAAACTTTCTAAGACCATTTATCTGTTTTAACTGAATAACCAATTTGTCACCTGTTGGTCACATTTCTCATTTAACTCAATAATTTTCATGTTCTTTTCTGTTTTCTGCATTTGGCAGAATCTTGTAGTCTCACTGCAGAGTAATTGCACACTTAATATGAACCTTCACAAATAGTTTGCAGACTGCTTGCAACTATTTGACCTTTTGACTACTTATTATCTTAATAAGCTTGATTGTTTTCCTATAGTTTGTCTTTTCAAGTTTCTCGTAGCCTGTAATGCTGAAACTGCTACAAAACAAAAGAAAGATGTAACTTTTTTCAAGCGGTTTCTGTACACTCCTTTCAACCAAATAAAGCAATATTTCCCCTTGTGGGTTCTCCTCATGGCTTAGTACTCCATGAAGCAGTCATCACACTTACCCCTTCTGTAAAGGATGACTCAAGTATTCCATTAGTTATTTCCTGCCTTTGCAGATGCTCTGATCTCCTGCAGCACACTACAGTCACAGTTGCTCTCCTCTTCAGCAGCAGAATTTAGAAGCTGTACTCTTCCTAGTTTAAGCCCAAAAGTTGGCTCTGTAAGAATTCTGTACTAGCAGTGGATACAGTTAGCTTGTCTGGTTTGACACTAAGCATTCTTCAAGGTACAAAACCATCCTACTTTCCTGTGCAAAGCATTAGTACCACACTATCTTATGCCAAATACATAAAATACCCATTATTTTCATTTCAAAAATGCCATTCAGTTGTATTTCCCACATGCTAACATTTGTGAATAAGCATCTTTCTCTCTGGGTCTGGGTTTCTGTTTGTGTGCCCTTTTTAAAAAGGGACCTGTCAGTGTACATTTCACAAGCCTAAGTTTGGGGTTTGCCAACTTTTGTGTTATTCTTTAGTCGATGATACTGGTATTTGGGGGTTATTTTATTATTAACCTGAATTTTCATTTTTCAAGAACTTCTTCTCTTCAACAATTGTTCTGAGCCTACCAGATTCTGAGCTGCACAGGATATAGTGTAGAACACTGAAATAATCTAAGCTATAACTTGAGTTTTGCTAATCAATTTGCTGTTTAAGATATAGGAATGTCAACTCAGTGTACAGTCCTTTCCCTAGCTTTGCCATTCCAAACAGGAGCTACTTACCTTACTGATAACATTTTGATGTGTAAGGAAAACAGACTACATTTCTTGAAAGATGGCAAAAGCCCAGTGTGATTTATTTCAGTGTCACAGGTAAACTTAAGATCAGTCTACACACTAATTGTGTGAAAGTTTTATGAAGAGCTTGGTTACTTTACTGTTACCAATCCCAAATCTACTGTACAGTTACAGACATTACCCTTTAAAAATCTATGGTGAAAGTAAAAGTGTTATAAGTGTTTGTAATATATTTGTATATATAGTGAAAAAAAAGGGACAGTATAGTTCTTTGGCATTTTAGGCATGTTTGTAATAAAGTGAAAAACACTGAAGTCTAAACACAAACAAGACCAATATACCATGCAACAATTTCTAATATCGTTAGTATTTAGAAGAGTCATAGTGCATAATTATCTTGCTTATATGTGAAATAAAGAAGCTGAAATAATAAATCCAGATGTTCTTTTCCAATTATAGTGCACATTCAACTCTAAATCTAGTTATGAACCTGTACTCCTAATCTTTAGAATGGTGATGCACACCACCGTATTCCATCTATTTAAATTGACATCACTTCATCTTTTTGAAAAAGAGAAACATTCCAAATTTCTCAGTTAACTGTTTGGGCCACTCTTCAACCTTGCCCATATTTGGCTTAAGATTTTCATATAGTTTTCTGCTGTTTTACTAGATCCTACAGCACTCAGGAAGTTCTGTGGCAGCTATATATACTTTGATTGGAGACTTTTACTGAATGAGTGTACACCTGTTCACAAGTGCTGAATTTCAAACTATTTCAGAATACACAGGTGTCCAATTATACCAATACTTCAGTATTACACAGTGCTTTTCACTTGTAGTTCTTAAAACTATAAAAACACTTTCCCCTTTCCTTCGTGCTCCAATTTCAAACATTGAAGCATTTCAGTAAGCAGACTCACCCTCTAGATTTTCCACATAGGAGTTGGACATGAGTGCTGAATGTTGAGTCCATTTCTCTGTTGAACCTGATGGCTGGTATTCCAGGTCAGAGATAAAACTGTCTGTGTCAGAGAAGAAGACAGACATAACTACTGACTGGACTAAACCAAGAAGTTACAGTTCACTCAACCAGGAAGTGATTTTCATTTTTCTTGTAATAGCACTAAATTTAAATACCCAGTTTCATTCACAACAACTGCGTATGTGACATAAGTAACTATTTATAAGTTATCAGAGTGCCTATTAAAAACAGTATTGCTTATCTGTATGTTTAGTTACTTTTCAGTTAACAGCCAGAGGCATAAAGGTAATAGTTAATATTTTTGGATGTCTGCCTAATTGTATCATCATTAATTTATACTACTTAAATTTGATTTTAGTATTTATGTTAGTTTAGACCATTCCTCCTGCAGTTTTCTCAATTTGCTTTACTTACTGTGGTCAAACTAGAAGTGCTGATGGCCCTTGACAGCAAGCCCACTGCACAGGGTAGGCAAAGAGTACTAGTACATAAACCCTTATTGCTATGTTCCCTATCCCTCCAACACAGGGCACTGCTGCTGTACACAGCTGTTGGCTCCCCTTGGCCCAGGTACTGCTCTGCACTCAGGCCACACACAGCTCCAAGTGTCAGAAAACCAAGGGTTATCTTGGCACAGGTGGCTCTCTCAGACCGAGGCCAGGTGAGAAACCCTGGAGGTAGTGGAGAGCTGTAGTTCACTGAACCGCTCTTCCTGGAGGAAAAAATCAATGTCAAATGGTGTATTCATTACTTTAACCAACAAGTGGGTGTTTATTCAGTTGTGATTAGTGGCTATGCAGAGCTTATGGCAGTGTACAGGGTTGGATCTAGGCTTTTTTCCTGCCCAGGACAGGGCTGCACGTTTAGTAAATGAGGCTTTAACACAATTAACAAAATTACTCTGGACCCTGGCTAATTTGTGCCTTCTGGATAGAGGCACATGCTTGTTTTGCCAGCAGGGTTTCTAAGCCCTGATTAGGGATCAGTCCCGGGAGAATGAAGGAGTCTACTCTTATTTCCTCCTGAAATTCTAGCAGCTCAGATTACTTCTTTGAGTGACTCCTTATGCTTAATTGTTCAAAGTGTAAACTTACATGTGTTTAAATGGGAAGTGGAAAGCATTATCTGTGTTTCAATGAAAATAACCACTGCCATTGTGAAGGAAAGGAGTAGATTAGGGACAAATCCTTGTCAAATAATAAGAGATAAGAAAAGAACATTTCCCCCCACCAATTATGGTAGAAACAGCAAGAAAGTGATATTTAAATAAAAATCTAATGAATCCAGGGAGATGGGCAGGAAACTACCTTGAGATGAAACAAATGAACGCAAACCATCAACTCTCTTTAAAGATGAAGCTCTCAAAGAACCAGACAACAAACACTGACAAAAAGCCTCTGGAGAGAACAGTGGAGTTCATTAGCTCATAAAGCAACAGCCTCTGCACCACAAAGACAGCACAGCTTATAGAGGAAGGATTATATGCCACTCTAGCAGGGAAAAATGATTCTGAGCAATTTTTCTAATTAATTTCATACTTAGAAGGATCCTGAGGCTCTTGTGTGCGCTACTGAAGCTGCTGACAGTGGTGAGTGTTTGCTTTTATCAATCCCTGACAAATTGTGTCATGCACAGCACACACAACGTCTCCAGCCAGCACCTTCTGGAACAAAGCATGCACTGCCTCGGGCACACACTACTCCTCTTTGGGAAACGAGGTAAATAAAGCAACAGCCTTTCCAAGTGTGTAGTACAGCATAACAATGTTGTTCAACACGCACATTAGAGAGAACCTGAGGTATCAGAAAAATATACATTACAAATACCTTTCTACTTTGTAACTTCCTAAACTTTTGAGAAAGTTTTTTACTTCCTTAAGCACTACTAACACGTGTTCCGTAACCGAAGACTATAAAGCCAAAATGAAAACTAGTAAGTTGAAACAAAAATAAAGAAAACTGACGCCTTGTGGATCTGTTTAAGTGATCAAAAATTCATACTTTTATGAATGACCTCTTTGTCCTGACTCATTCTTTAAGTAAAGAAAGGTTAAGAAAAGCTTTAAACCCTCAGTTACCAGCACTGGGTTTGGGTCAAAGCAGGAAGTCAACTTAGAGTTCTATTATGGATACAGGCAGACAAAAAAGCTACTGGATATTTGATTTTCAGAATCCCTTCCTACAGGAGTCAGTTAACTTCCTGTTTCTGTAGCACTGTCTCATTAAAATCCTTTACTGCTACTGAACTGAAGCAGGATGTGTGGGCTGTGGGACACAATCTAGAAGATGTACTGGTTTGAGAAAGTAGATCTCCCAAAAAGATTCTACAATGCATGATTCTCTGCAATGTTGCTACAGCAAGCAGCACAGTTTTTTCATACACCTCACAAAAAGAAGTTTGATACAATTGTATTTGTGTGTTTTAGAGGACAGCTGAGTGAACTGCTCTATTGACACAGGCAACAAGGATCAGCAAACTTCAAGGAGCACTACGGACAGACTGCAGCACACACTTCCTTGGACACAGGCCTTCTTTTGCCTCCTTCAGACAGAGCTCTACCAACTGAATTTATGTGAAGAATCCCTGCAGCTACGTCACATTGCTTAGTGCAGTATATTTAGCCTGGTTTTGACTCCACATGACCAGCAAGTAATACAGTGTCAACATTCCCTAACCAAAAAAAAAAGGAGCTGCCAGGCTATAATTAACCCTCAGTCTTCTGTGCTGGAGTGGCCAGCTGACTGTGCTGGTTTGAGTCATATGTCAGGCCATGGCTGCTGTGGCAAACTACCAAGGACGTGCTGGGTTGCCTTGCAAGTCACCATTCCAAGACATAGGCCAGGCTTGCTTTTAATAATTTCAGGTTTAATGCCAACTTTACTAAGCAGTAGTATTTCATAAATTAACTGATAAAATAAGGCTGTATGGAGTGTTGGAGTCCAGTTTTCCTGTGCACATTATGTTTACAGCTGTACAGAGAGACTGAATGTGTGGCACACGCTCTGCAGTTGTGTTACAGTAACAAACACCCTGCTCATGTCTTGGCTATGACACACTCTGCATTTCTGCGTCCTGGTGAAACCAAGTCATTTCAGTCACGTCTACCCCTTTCTGTCACACAAGAAGAGAGCTGAGTCTAACTCGGAATGAAGCGGAGCCGCGGCACTGGAGGACGCTGGAGGGCTGTGCAGTGGAAGGCAGGTGCTGAAGGGTCTCAGTGGGTTTTGCCAATGTCACAAGGGGTGATGAGCTCCTTCCAGTTCTGCTGTGATGGCCAGCACCTGCACCTTGGTGCAGACATGCCACTTGCACTCCTGGAAGAAGTCTCTCACCTCTTCTAACTCTTAACTGGGAATCTCTTTGCAGTGGTGCAACCCGTTGAGTTTACTTTGCCTTAGTTACAAGATGTTCTGTGGCTCTCAGAGGGAGAGCTGGTCACAGACACCTGAGGATTTAGCTGACATTTTTACACATTAGAAATCTGTAACTGGTCTTCTCAAGAGATATCTTGCTGACACAGATTTTTATGGACACAGTGAATGAATCCATTAAAAGATATGGTCAAAGCATCCTTTAACTGCTGACTATCGCTGATAGATAACACTCTTCACCTTTGCTCACTGCTCCACCCTTCTGCTTTTAAACTACTGCTCAGTCTGGATCTTTACTTTGTTCAAAACACGTATTTCTCAAAGTAGATATCCATTCTCTTCCAATACGTTTCAGGTTCTGCCCTATCCTCTCACCACCTCACTTCAGGACTGCTTTTTATTGCAGTCTCATACTGCTTGACAATACAGATTTAATAATCAGAATACTAAGAAAGGAGGAGTTTGAGCACAACTTTACTAAACAATTTATATTAGTATAATTTTCAGAATGTCTTTTATCAGCAGGACTGTTCTGAGAGTTCCAGGTACAATGTAGGTTAGAGTTCTCAGCCTTGTCGGGCATGCTGCAAGGTGCAACATTTTGTTCCATGCTCAGGAGACAGTAAAAACATTGGATGGAGATGTACATCTCAAGTTTGAGCTGCACCAGCAAGACAAGAGGTTTTTGAGCTGCTCTCCTCCACACTACACTAGACTCCAGCATTCAGTTGTTTCTGTGCTTCTGCAGACCTTCAGTGCTCCATTTGGCAGGATGCTGCCTTATAATTAAGAATGATCTGTTGCTGAATAAATTTTAAATATAGACAGAAATACAAAGTACAATCATTCTCCACTACTTTCTTATTAGTCACTACTTTGATTCTCCAGAAATTAAGCTGAAGCTGCAGTAAAAAGCTGCCTGCAAAGATGTACAAATCTTCTAGCCAAGATCAGAATATCTTAGCTTCTCAGCAAGAGAATGTATCAGCTAGAGAGTTATCACAGAACTATTAAAATGAATAAATGCTAATGGCTTAGAATTCTACATGGAATGTGCCTGACAAAGCAGAATTACTGTTTTATATACACAAAGCGCTTAGGGGATTTCTAGTTATGATTTATAGTAAATGCACATACTGGATTTTCTAATCTCCAGCTTTATGTAATGGAGATGCAATGAGTAACAAAGTGGAAGAGGATTAGTAGAAGCTCATCCTGATTCGCTGAATACAGCCAAACATAATACCTTAAAAATGGTTAAATACAGGTGTACATGTTAGAAATCTCATCACTGTAGAAGGCCATGAAATCCAAGGTAAACTCCCTCCTTAACTGCAAACCACAAAAGATTAATTTGAGACAAGCAGAATAGTTTAAAACCTAGAACTTGACAGTGAGAATAGGTAAACCATCACACTAGAAGCACTTTAAAAAAAAAAACCAAAACAGAGTGGGGGGGAAATTAATAAGGACTCATCATATAACCAGACTGAGTCTAACTTTGAGTAGCTTTTTTCTCACGTGGGAAGAAATGGGACCTTTATTAGATGAGTGTGCAGCAGAGCACAGTATGGATGATGGATTTGGGCAAGGACAGAAATGACCAGCTGCCTGTTTCCTGTCACTTCAGCTGCCTTGTTTACATCTATTTGCAGCCCTAAACATTCCACTGTCTATCCAGGGAAATGTTAGCTTGAGGTGTTGGGCAGAGGGCTGACTTGCTGAAAGATGTTATGAGATAAAAGGTTGAACACACTAGGGGGGAGAAAAAGCAGAGGAGACAAATAAAAGCACAAGAAGCTGCTTTTACTTAGTTCCAGCCTGAAAGTTCATGAGCTTGTGCAGCCTGACTATTGCAAAAACCTAAGCAGAAAACGTTTTTCAGAACACCTTTGATGAACTAGCATACAATAAATATTACTTTGAAATGGTGTTATGTTTCAAATGTTTTCTGCAATATAATTTGAATTTTATATCCATGTGTCCTCATGCATTTTGGTCCCTTGTTTCTTCAAGTGAATTAGAAAGTATTTCCTGTAGGGAGCAAGGATGGGAAGAGGGGAAACAAAACATAAAAGCAAATTCAAGGTGGAGGTTAGAAAAGTCTAAGGATATCAACAAGATCCTGCTGAAAAACATGATAATGAAGAGTCACACAAAGTTCAGTATGGGGGGAAAAAGGCAAGAAGTGTCCTTTGTGCAGACAGGCAGGTGCAGGATCTGCCTTTACAGGATGTAACCTGGGTTCACTCCTAGTCTGAGCAGAGCCCAGCAAAGGGCAAGGGAATACCTCAAAATTTGAGAAGATCCTCCACTTGGTCAGTGGCAAACACCTTGGACTTTTGCTGGGAAGCTGGAAATGGTGATTCCAGATGTATTACACTTTCCAGGAGATGCTGGATCAAGACTAATCCAGATACTCCTGGCTTGAGCACTGATGGATGAAGCAGCTTTGTATTTCTCTATTGTGTGGTGGATTTAGAAGGTTTTTGGTGTGTTTTGAAAAAAACACCTGAATGTTGGCTGAAGAGGCAGTAAGATTCACTTTTAGGGGTCTTACTTAAATGAATTTATATAACTACTATCCAGACTGACACTTTCTGAGCTGGGATGGTGGTGGGGGTTTTCCAGTTTTGTGGTGGTTTTATTGTTGGGATTTTGTACTTAAAGAATTTAAAACCATATTCTGTCAGGCTACACAGTAATTCCAGGATTAGCAATGTCATGGGGGTAGTACTACCATACTACACTGAAATTTTGTACAGTATTTCTTGAAATATTTTATTTTCTTGGCAAAGAAAATATCTACTATTTTAATTTTGAAATAGTGCATATTACTTAAAAGAAAGAAGATAATTTATGGTCTCAGAGTTTTTTGTTTACTTTAGGACTACTGATTTAAATATTTAATTCCAGTAATCCAGACATGATTTAAAGAATTTTCAATTGGCTTTCCCTTAGTGTTTTATCTTGAGAGGTTTATTTGCCTTAATTGGTAACTCTCAAAAACCTGTTTTCCAACTAAGTAGAGCTTTCAGGTTTGATGTATTAGCTAGGAGAATGTACTGTATCAACATTCATTTTATGTAATTATGTTTGGATTTTTTTGCTTTATTGTTATAACATTATTGTAGAATAACCTATTTGCTGTTTGTGCCTGGCTCTATTTGTATGGAAACTAAAATTCAATTATACACAAAAGAGAAATTTTAAAATTAAACCAGAGTAATATGTTAGATATATTACTAAAAAAAGTGTTCTTGTCTAAACATGGGGGTTTTTTTCCTTAAAGCTGATTATGCAGAGGAAGTATTCACTCACGTTGAGAGAACTGAGCAGCTTTGCTTCTTGTCACTGTGCCCTTCCAGACTTTAGGAACAGCAGGTTTCATGCTCGACATCTGATTTGTATTTGCTGATTGGAAATGCAAACAATCCCAAACCCAACCCCCCGGAAATCATCGCACAGCAGCAGCATGGAAGGGACAGGCAGGGAATCTGCTCACAAACCCGTTGCTGCTGCCAAGGGCCAGTTTAGCATTTAAATCCATGTTCCATTTTCCATATATGAAGTGTGTTGTTTCACCAGCAGTTATCAGAACTTCTTTAAATTTCTGTAACAATCATTATTTTCTAAAAGAAATTAATAAAACTGTGGCCATTTAACTCACATGTATATTATACTCTAAACCATTAGCAAGTGGCCATGCTCTAAGGGTGGCTCTTACAGCTTTTCGTGTGATTCGATGTCTTTGTCTGCACAGAAACAAGTCAGTAATTTCAATGTGTTAAGCAAAGGAAATAGTTTCTAAAACTAGTAGTCTTTATGTAGGAAAAAAAGGTTTTGTTTTTACTGTGCATCCATTTTAATTTCTGAACAAACAAACTGCCAAGATGCTCATATATGCTGAAGACGTCTGCTTGCATGATGAACAGTCTAACTATAGTATTTAGTTGTATTTTATTTCCACTTTTTTTTTCGTGGGTGTGAAGGGAAGAAGGATGAGAAAAAGGTAGGTTCTAACCTGACACTTCCTGAAACATTAGATTTCTTTCTCACTCCTCTATATAGAAGTAGAAAATGCTAATTTTTTGCTGCATACTATGTCATAAACCCTTACTTTTTTTCCCTCAGCAAGTCCTTGACAGAATCAGTCTCTTCCTTCCTTTCTAAATAAACTTAAGTTGATTGATAAACAGTGCTTCTAAAAAGAGAGCTTTGTTTAATTAAGGTGGCCATTGAACTGAAAGCCCAACTATATTGGTTTCTCTCATGTTCTTCCTACTATGCCATGTCTTTAAAGGCATTTCTTACTAAATTTTATTACTACTGTCTGGAGGTAACAATAGCAAAGTTCCATTTACACAAGGAGCTGGGATTGACATGGATATTCAACAGATGGCCTACACTTAAGTCTTTACACTACTGCTGATACAATTAAGTAATTACTAAGGATTACAAACTACAACAGTAAAGGCTACTGTAGAAAAAGGATACTGGTATGATTTCCCCTTCATCAAACCCAAACACATTTTACACTACTTTTAAGGCCAGGCCTTCTGTTCTTCCAGTCTTACTAGCATGCCATGTCCTTTAAGTTGCTTTACATCTACACCTTAAGCAATCTGATGTTTAGGATCTGGTATTTCTTCTTTCTTTACTTGGTTGGACAAGTTTTGTAAATTACACTGTCCAAGTATTTACAGACCTTTACAGTCTGGCCTTTAGCATTAGAATATCCTTGTTCTGCTTATGTTGAAAAGTGAATTTCTCAAAAAAGTAGCCAGAGTGGAGAAAGCAAACAGCCACTGTGAGCAGAGGTGCTGAAGGATGACAGATATCTACAGAATGTCTGTGAGGAGACCAAGACAGTGCCAAAATGCATGTGATAGAATTTCAAAACATCAGCCTGCCCTTCAAAACGAACAACTCCAAGAAACAAGATTCCAAACTACATCTAAGCAATTTAGATATCTTATTATGGCTTTCACTGAAACTTATCAATGAGACAATCAGAAAAGGCTTCAAATTACTTCCTCAAACATAAGGTGCCAATGAGGAGTTAATCCTCAAGCCTTTATGACAAAAATAAAACCTGTGGGCAACACAGACTAAAATACTTGAATTGTATAACTACAAATTTACAGCTGGTATAATTAGTTTTAAACAAGTTGTTGCTTTGGACACAAAAATATGACTCCATTTTGATGATACTAATTTCCTTCTGTGAAGAGGAATCTGTTCTAAACAAAACAACCCTCCCACACCCACTTTGTAGTTTAATGCAGATTATACCCCAGGACTGAAACATTATATCCACTTACCATCATCTAGTGTGATGTCTTGTAGTCCTATTGTTTGAAAATTCAATTCCCGGTCCTCAGGCTCTGGTTTGATGTTCACAGCTGCGCCCTCGGGTGCAAAGGGAGATGAGTCGCACACGGGGTGGTGCCCCAGGGGGGACACGGTGCCCAGGGCTCCCAGCGCGGGGCTGGCGGCCTGCGGCGAGTGCTGGCCCGAGCGGCCCCCGGGCGGCGGGGACGGGGCAGGTCCTGAGCTCGGAGATTGATAAGGCAGAGGCTGGAGCTGGGGGGAGGAAGGTCCGGACAGCGGCGAGTGCACCAGCGGGTGGGAAGCTGTCGGGGACGGGGATGAAGCGGACGCCGGGTTTGGAGAATGGTACGGGACCTGCTGCAGCTGGGGAGGAGCCTGCCCAAGGGAGCGGCTCATTGCAGAGGGGATGGAGCCCTGCCCAGCCCCTGGGCAGTGGTATCCCATCGATGGCAGGTGAGCAGATGACTGTCCTGAATGAGCTGGATGGGCCAGTGGGTGTCCTGCTGGACTTGATGATGACACAGAACCTGGATTTGAAGAATGGAACTGCATTGGTGGTAGAGCTTGGCAGCTAAGATTTATCAAATGAGGTACAGCTGTGTCTTGTGGAAATGAAATCGCATCAAATCCTTGGCTGGAGGCAGAGTTCATAGGAAGACCAGGCTGTCCATTGTACACATCATTAGACTGCATAGGCTGGTATGAAGGCCTCACGGGAGGTGCTGATGTTACCTGAAAAGACTGAACCACAGCAGGAGGCAAAACATGACACTCTTCACTTGGACTAAGGTTTCTACCTTGCATATGTGGCAGGTGTGACACTGCCGAGGCCACCATGGCGGTGTAGGGTGGCTGAACAGGACACATGAGGCTCCTGGGTGACGTGGACAATAAATTGTCATGGGGGTGCCCTTGCTCTGGTGAAGGCAGCTGGGTTCGCATCGAGTGCAGGCCCTGGACGTTGCCTGTGTGTGGCAGGGCCAAAGATGGAACAGCAGACAAATCCACATCATCTCTGTGCTCTTGCTTCATTATCACTACAAAAAGTAAAACAGTTTTACAGTTCCAACCATCTGTATCCTGTGATAAATACACATCAATTGCTGTTTAACAGCCTCAATAGCACTGTTAGTGTCGTCATTCCAAATTCCCTTCTTTTGCTCTGCTTTCATATTCCTTGACTTTATTCCTGCTTTATCAACCCTGAAAAGCCAGAACAACTCTCCCAGCACGTATTCAAAGGCAGGTATCTTCCCTTCTAGCACAGCTGCCTATGTAATATATGTTTTTAAAGAGATTTGCAACCCAGCCAGAAAGTCCAGCTCATCTAAAGGATGTACTCATCACCTGGGGTGGGGAGCTGCTGCTGGGCTCCACTGAAAATAGGCAGGGGAGCTCAGCAGCACACAGTAGGAAAGGGTGAAAGAAATTTTTAGCAGGCTTCAGGCTTTCCTGAGCCTCTGATGACACTGACAGCTGAACTTCGGCAACACAACCACACTAGTTTGAGTAGAACACCCGGTTTTAATTATAGCAGCTCTTTAAGCACATGCCCCAATTTCAATGATGGCAACAACTCTTCTTAAAGTACAGTTACAAATTGACACACTTTCAGTTGCAGGTTTAATTTTTTTAAACTTTGGTAGGCTCTTGACAAGATACTGATCTTGTCAAGTATGAGTAGTAGAAAAATGCTAACATTTAACTGCTCAGTTACTACTTTATAAAATACAGTTAACTAAATATTACAGACAAATGAACTGTTATAGAGTGTTTTAAGTGCTTGTGTAATAATAGCTGCAGCTTCAATTAAACTTGCTTCTTATTTAAGTAGCAAGTGTCATTACTTCATTCCACCATTTAAATAATTTAAATACAGATTTTTCAAACAAAAATATAGTTTAAGATGTGTAAGTGTCTTAGGAGCTGATATTCTTGCAAACCAGTTGACAAATACTACAGAAATCTGGTAACACAGTTAATGTGTACTTGGCATACCAGAGGCCTTGGTAACACTGCCTACATTACACATGAAGTAGGCAATTTTAGAGCACAACAAGTGAGCACAACTTATTTTAAATTGTGTTAACTAATGGAAGTTGGCTTTGTCGGCATAAGTTTTAAGAAGTTTATATAAATATCCATGTCTGACTTTAAGAACTCTTCAGATATCTGACTTCTAGTGCTCCAAGCAGTACTAAAGGGTCCACACCACCACTGGCACCTTGGGAATTCTGACTGCGCTAAATGGGCACGCAGCTCTTCAAGGAGAAGAAAGGAAGTGGCAGGAAAGGAGCAGGCATTGCACGTCTCCTGTAACCACCTCCTCACACCAAACGGGAGGGATTACAATGTTCTAACTACACCTACAGTTAACATGTCCCGTCTTCACCTCTGGCTGAGTTACAAACTGATTTCTCTCCGAAAGCTGCAATGTGTCCAGAGTGGGGGAAAAATATTTTGGTCTTCCCTGTATCTAAACTTCTTGGGGTTTTTTTCTTTTTTGACTTTTGCGAGTGGAAAAAACCCAATAAATCTGTTCTTCTATGATCTCACTATCTTCCATGTCATCACCAGGGTTATTTAAAGAGCAGCTTCTGAGATTCATCATCATTCCCAAAGAAAAGGAGAATGCAAAAATTATTCTGTAGAAAGTGTAATTGAAGAAATAACTGGCTGTAGTTACAGTACTGGAGCTTATTACTCTGTATTTCAGCTTTTTAATTAGACAAGCTTTAGCAGAGCTGTTTTACAACCAATTCAGAGTTAATCTTATGTACCTGTCAAAGGGTCAAGACTATCCAAATTACTTAAATGTCTACATCAAAAACAAAATAAAATGTCACTTTTTTATTTTTCATTGAGTACCTGGTGTATAAGTAAAACGTTGAGACTGGCTTTTTTTCCTCTTGCCATTGCAGAGATAAAACTGCACCTGAACTGCAGCTGTGATGGTTTTGTTATGGTACGGGGGAACTTCAAGTATGATGTTTGCCTATAGGAAAGTTGAAACAAAAAAGTTTTACACATTAAATGCAAAGGAAACTATTAATTACAGAAAAACTAAAACACATCTTGCAAAACTAAAGCACCCTAATACTTTCAAATTGGCAAACTTCAAGTTTATGCACATTACACAGTAAAACAGCACTATAAGCAAACTTCTATTTGGAGACTTTTTTCTTCTTTTAAACACAAGTGCTCTGAAGATAATTCTTTAATTAAATAGACATATCATCTAAAGGATGCTTTGCTTATCTGCCAGAGCACAAAAAAAACCTTCCAGCAGTCAAAGAATTGCATTTTGGATCAATAAGCTTTCAAGAAACATTTTAATGCACTGGAAATAATTTGTCTTCTTAGCAAAATTAAGTTTCCTTTTTTGAATTTTCAAGTTCTTTTTTCATTGCTTTTGCAACAAGCATGCTATTTCCAGTTCCTTCAAAGCATCATCTTAATGGCTACTTTATGGTATTAAGCCAATTTAGAAATCTCCAATTGTCTGTCTGAATTAGTCAGTGATCTACTTACTTTAATAAATGAAGTCTAAATTTCAGAACAACAATGAAAATGTTTATTTTCTCATTTAAAAAAAATAAGCTTTCTAAAGTAAGAAAAATTGTTTCTCACCCCTTGACACTTTTCCCTAATTATTTTCCCTTCTACCTCCCACTGAGGACGTCCATCTGTTGAGAGAAATTTACAAATAATTCAAGCAAAAAGCATTGTCTTAACACTAAATAATTAATCTTAAAAATACTTAAATACTTAATATAAAACTGGATTTATTTTCAGTGATAAAGAGGCTGTTAAACTGACAGAGAGGTATTGCAAACAAAGTGTAGAGATGCTTTAGGAGTTTCAGCACTACAGCCACTGTAAGCTGTGCGGGACTCTGCGTTTGTGTGCCCGCTCCATACAGACAGACTGAACTCGGAAGGAGGCTGTGTGCACTGTTCAGTGCACAGAGGGATCTTCCCCTCACTGTTCTGAAAACCTTTAGAAAGGTGGTTAAACTACCGCTAACACTGGTGGTGATTCAAACAAACATGCTGATGACTTAGAGGTTAAGTGCCCACGTGAGAGACAACCCGAGCCACTCCTTGGTGCCCCAATCCACAGGTTACACATTCACCAGGCTCCCTCCCCGGAACCCACAGACCCCGCACCCGAACGCTGGGCGGGCTGAATCACCTGGGGAGCCTCCCTCTGCTCTCACCTGCCACAACCCAGTCCTGAACCGAGCGCTCGGCTCGCTCTGTCCCTGGGTGTCCTACAGGGAACCAGGGAGCCTCCAGCAGCAGCTGGGCTTCTTCCAAAGGTGTTCAAGTTGTGTGGCAAAAGACATCACTACATAACCCCCCCACTTAGGCTGTATTTACTAATAAAAATAATACAACTCTTATTTAAATATGGAAGGAAATAATAAGATGTAGAAGAATTGGACTTAGCTTGCAAACTTTTATTCTTAATCATTTCTTTTGCTACTGTTTTTCCAAAAGTTCAAATCAGACATTTAAATCAACAATGGTAATTTCAGCTGTTCATATTTTATGCTTCATTGCTTACCAACTAGTATTTATTTCATTAGCTTAGGAAGTCAGTTCCTCTGCAATCAGTTGTAATGACATCAATGTCAAATAGTACACTTCCATTACTTCCCATTTTCATTTTTTCATTTTTTTTTATAATAAGGAGAAAATACACGGTATGGTCTGTCAACAGCATCTTTCAAATACACACAATTTCATGTTAGCTATCCTCTAATTGTCTTCCTAAATCAGAAGTACTATTTCATTAATAACTGCCAACCAGCACATAGATCAATGAAGTTTCCAATTACTACTTGGGACCTTTTTTTTTCCTTTTAGAACATCCTTACTTCTTAAAATCAAGCTCAGATAGTGGTTTTGATTTGAAGAAAAAACAACAAGACAGTATTTACCTTGTCCTTTTTCAAAAAATATAATTTTGGATTCTGGAAGAAAATTGGATCCTGTCACCACCATTTCATGGCCTCCATTTACTGAGCAGCTGTTGATGCTGTACTTCTCAATCTGAGGAAGTTCTTGAGCAGATCGCTGAGCTTTAAAAAATTATTATTCACAATTTTAATCATAGTAATATTTATTTTATGATTCTAACTTGAAGAATCAGGGGTGAAATTAAAGTGACCATCTATTTACATACACAAATCATATTTGTGCATTATTTATCCTCGCTTTTAAAATTACTTTGAAATGACGTAATTATAGAAAAGAAACACCAAGACACATGAATCCCAACAGTCTCTACTGTTACAGCAAATTAAATCTTCAGTTTAGTACTGGTTTAAAAATTACTTTAGTAGTTTCTAGATAAAATGAATTCTCGGAGAAATGTCCTGATTACTTAGTGCCAGTATTTAATAAATGAACTCTAGAAGTTGAGCTATTCACTAGATAATACTATATAAAGACAAGTCATGGCACAGACCCTTGTAAATGAAATGGTATTAGCTTTATCTAGAATGAATATTTTCACTGAGATGTATCAGCTGCCTCTGCTCATACACAGCCACTACTGAAGCTGCTGTGTGACTGCACTGTGAGGTCAAAGCCTAAAACACTGTTTTTCCTTTAAACCTCCAGGCTGCCACGTGGCAATCTTTATTGAAAGCTACATTAGTTTTTGGTAATTGATCTCTACACACAATACTCTTTACACACTTGTTATATGTAACTCTGGCAATAAATATTGTCAGAATTACAATACTACTGACACATGCTGAAAAACATGAGTATAAATGACGTATAGTTAAAGCAATCTTACAGCATTCAACAGGGATGGAAGCAGTCTGCAGAGATAAGACTTTTCCACTGGGCTGTGGGATGTGAACACGAAACACAAGGCGCACTCTGGTGTTCTTTCTTCCAATATCTGTCTCTCCTTTACGGAGCTCGATGTCTGAATTGCGAAGTTTCAAAATACCAGCACAATCAATACTGGAGATACGAGAGGATGGACAGATGGATCACAAGAGAAATGGAAGAAAATGAATCAAACTATTGCCAAAGTACACTCTGGAAGCCTTTCTTTTGTTAAAGAATTAAGCAGTTCTATTTTTTCCCCATGTTATGGTATTTTAAGTATTATTTTAAGTGTCTGAGATTAAAAGAACTCTTAGTGTGAAAATGGCAGCAAGTCCTGGTGAAATATATTGTGTCTTGTAAATGTCTAGCTGCTGCTTTATTGAACCTTTAAAAGATTATTTGTTATTGCACATTGTTTAACCTCCAAAGTGAGTTATTTAACATAGTAAACATAATTTACAAGGAGCAAAAGACCAATATTTAGTTCTGGCTTAGGAAGGACTAGAGAATGACAAAGTGTATCCATCAAATTCATATAACACACACAACCTCAATCAAATAACACATATGCACGAGAGCTTCCCTGCCTCTCTGCGTCTTTACTTCTGACTATCTAAACACTGGCTTGCTTTAAGAGAGATGTCTCTTAATCATGACCTGTATTTGTGGAAAATATGCTGATTTTACAAGCTTTTTCTTTCACGTTTGCACAAGCGAAGAACGCAAAAAAGCCACATAGCGACCAAACTTATGCTGACTTATGCTGTGACGTACCTGGCTGACATATTATTTTCAGGAAGAAGTGGAATTTCCAAAACTTTTGTGCTGGCAATTATTATCTCCTGGCTGGCTGTGGCCACGGTTTTCCCGGTGATGCGGTGCACCTGGTAGAAGGCGTGGGGCCGCAGGTACCGATCGTCCGCTGTCCCGATGAACATCTGGAGGTTCACCGGCTTCTCGCTGTAGCCCAGCAGCTGGGGGAAAAGCAGATGCAACAGAAACGTTTTAGTTGACTTCTACTGCATCGTGTGTGCACAGTACAAACACAACTAGTGCAAAGAGTTAACAGTCAGCAGCATTTCACGACAAACTTCTTCAAACTCTCTGGCAATCAGAAAACTGAGTACAGGTATCTGTCCCCAAACACGAATATCAGCAACAATTACTGCAACAAATGGATATTAAAATATCATTATTATTTTTGAATCTCTCAAAAAGAATTGTTCTATCTACAGATTTTCTATGTCAAAACTATGATATGCTATATGTCACTTTCTGATGTTGTTTTTAATCAAAGCCAAATTACCAATTTTACTAAGATGCACCAGATTCTAGAAATACTAAAATATTTTAGTTTTTCTACCACGAAATGGAATAGCAAGCTTTATTAAATTTAAGGAGTTTGGGAATGCAAATGTATCAAGTTAGGACAAGAAAATTCAATTCATATCTAGAAAATCAAGTGTGGTTTATTTTTGGCTAAGAAAATAATTTAAACCTCAAAATTTTGCAAATGTTAATTTATGCATCTTTCCTTTTCTCAAAGACATGTCTAACCACCAATTCGCTCAGTTGTCATAAAACCACCTGTTGCTTGAGTTAACTGCAGTAATTCTGGCACAACACATTGAAACATCAGAAAAAAATAATAAATTGAATCTAAAAGAAAAGGCTTGTTTTATGACATCACATTGGTAATATTATCCAGAAGTTTTAAGGAAACAAATGTAATCAACAGTAACACTGAAGTTTCCTTTAACCACTGCAATTCTAAATATGAAGCCTATAAAGTATTTCTTACAAATCCATTTTCCTTCACTTTTCTGCAATTGGCAGATAGATGCACACTGCAAGTTATATAATTTCTAAACTGCACTGGAGCAAATTTACATTTCATTGACTTTGACATCAACTTATGTTCAAACTGGAGGGAGAGCCAGACAGTCATTCTTTAAACGTGGCTTTGTCATGTCAATATTTTTGTCTCTAGGGAGAGTTATTTGGTCACACAACAATATTATCCAAGCTCTTTACAGAACTAACACTTAAAAACCAAACAAAACATGTCAATTTAACCTACTTAGAAGAGTAATTTAAGCCAGTAGTCAGCTGCACACCCACACCCAGCAGTCAGAAGCCTTGCTGCTGGTGCACCACTCCTGGCAGGGAGTTTTAGGTACCACATGAATGCCTGGTTTCTGTATTCAAGTTACGGCTATGACAGCACCTACCAGTCCTGTCACTTTTATTAGAGCTTTCTCAATCAAGACTAGAAATTTGGGTTCTGACAGAAGTCTAGAAAGTCTTTGTTTTGTCAAATATGTAACATCTTTTTGCTCTCCCTGAAGTTCTCTGTACAAAGAGAGCTAAATCCAGCTAAAAGACACCCAAACCAAAGAAAAATAGCCCTTTGGCCACTGAATGGAGACAGTCTAGATTGTCAGAGTCTCTTCCCATGTAAATAAATGTGATAAACAAGCATTTACAAACGTTACAGTAAAGAACCTCCTGTGACTATCAGTGTACTGACAGGTTTATCTCCTTTCATCATTCAGAAGTCAACTAGAAACTACAGGAACACAACTGGACCACAAGCAGCTTTCCTCTTAGCGTCATGATGACAGCGGAGCATAGGGACTGTTACCTCAATTAAATACATACACATGCATAAGCTCCTTTTTATACTTGATGCAGGGTTCCAATGTCTTTCCAAAAGCTTTTTTTTTTTGTTAAACACCAAATGAATATTTTAATTTTTTCTATTAGTCTGAATTATTTTAGGAGTTTAAAGAAAATTTAAGACACATATTAGTTTAGTGTTTCCAGCAGCCATCTTGTTATAAGTTCTCAACACTGTGACTCCACCATCCATTTTCCTCAGAGTTAAAATTAAATCTTAACACAATGGAATCCAGCCTAAATGTGACGTTAGTTAAATGTGTTCACTCTAATACTGGGAATTATAAAAATTACAAGCCAGACTTACTCAAAAATTTGACTGACTTCCAAATGCGGTCACTGTGACAAAGCTAATTTCCAATGAAGGCTAATCTTCCTCTTCCTGAACAATGGACATGTACACAGCAGTTCTAGAGATCCTGGTGATATCAGAGATATGGAGGGGTGGTGGGGGTACTTGGCAAACTAAGCCAGTCTATCTACAGTCCATGAAGACCATCTTCTACAGAAGCCTACACTGAGCACGAGCTTAATTTAGGGAAGTAAAACATCCCCCACACCAGAGGTCACACCAGGATTGCCTGTGAGACTCTACGGCCATATACACTGGCAAGGTGGCAGAGACTTTAAAATATATATGTTTTTTATTGCAGACAATTCATTGCTTTTATCTCAGAGAAAAAACCCAACAATGTAAAGCCATAAATATAACCAAAATATGCAGTACCTGTGGCAATTAAGTAAGCCAGGGGGTGGGAAAGAAAGAATAAGCCCCACGTCCCACAGCACAGGGTATAATTCAGGCCTGATTGCAGTAATAGGGCCACATCAAAAGGAAACAAATCCCAGCCTTAAGCAAGCAATGGATAGGCTGCACAGTGTCCTCCTGATCCCAACAGCCCTATCCACAGCAAAAAGCCAGTAAGATTAATAGGCTGTGGATGCTAACGAGATAGCCTGATGTGTTAGTGAAACTCAGGCAGCTGGAGAGATTGTGGATAAAAAAAACCCCAACTTTTATTATACAAATTTGAGCTTCAGAATTAACATTTTCCCTTTAAATCTTGTGTAATAACTGTGCTGACAACTCCAGGCATGCCACGGATTCTGCAAAAATACAATCAAAAATTTACAGTATCTGTAATCAAAGATAAGAGTCTTTGAGGGCCAGTGAACCAAAGTTTCAGTACAAAATGACCCGAGAGCTTGTGGAGAGGCTGACTGCACATCCCATGGAGCTTCTGTTAAAAAGTCACTCAAAGGTCGCAGTGAAACCAACACACTGTGCACAGCACCACAGAGTAGAGACAGCCCAGGTCACACCATTCCTGAGAACAGAGGACGTTGTTGGATTACTCTGTTAGTTCCCCTGAAGCACCCCCACCATATCTGCAGGTGCAGTCAGCACTTTGCTCAAGAGTATCCAAGTATTCTGAAGTCCATTCTGTGGCTAATCCTGGTGAGAGCAAGCCTTGGATGTCTCTCCCTACACAAAACCTGTACACAGTAAGCAAAGCAAAACTTTCTGCCCACCACACTTGGTCCCCACTGGGGACTGAACTATCACAGAATCTGCACCACCTTGTGTTTCCTAGGAATGGTGTCATCTCTCCTCCAGAGGAAAGATGGTGTTTGGATTCTGAATTGCCATTATTGATGCAATACCTGTCTTATAAATAATGAAGGAGACTTACTACCCCAAATCAACTTCAAATAGGAAAAATAACATATTTTGGAATTTAAAATGCATTCCTTTTAAATACAGTTTTGTTCTCACTCAAAAAAGTTGATAGTTCTTAATTTCATTGACAGCAGGTAACACTTTCTTATTACCTTGTCTGCTTTATGCACAATTCTGGATGTTGAGCACTTCAAACAATTAAGACAGTAAAAAAACCCAACTCTGCTAATTGTTTTTCAATGAAAATAACTACATAATTAACGTGAAGGAACATATACTATATTTTGTTCAAATACATAATGAAGCCACGGTATCTGAACCTTTAGTTCACCTTAGTAAAGAATACACAATATACACAAATAAGAACATAGTGTCTTTATACAGACCATAGGTATTTAAATAAACAGCATTTTACAACCTCCTGGCAAGTGCTGCAGAATCACCACGATGAAGAAGCATTACAGTAAAGCACTACAATATCTGCATGCCCAAGATTCAGTCCTGGGTCACTTACAGAGGAACAGTAACTTGAACTACTGGCTGAGCCCTAGGTAGGCTTTCAGGTGCACCTTCCAGCACTTACTTCATTAATGTGCAGTCCTAGAGCTGCTCATCACAAACAAACAGTTGCTAATTTTACTTTTAAAAAAGATGTACCACTTTCCCAGGAGCAGCAAACTGTGCTCTAGACAACCAGTAAGTTACTGCACAGTGTCACTACTGACCTCTAGAAACCCTCCTCTGTAACAGAATCCTGATACACCACCCACTGCTCTGCCGAGGAAACTCAGCCAAGTTGTTTTTGTGTTTCTATATCGTTTCCATAGCAAAGGTCAGTGCCTGCGTAAGTTAAACTAAAGCTGGAAGGCTAAAGACTGAAGGTCACTACAGGATAAGCCAGGAGGCTTCACGCCAAAGCAGTTCCAGCCGTATTACTACACTGCACACAGGAAACCCCCGCACGGCAACAGGAGCTTACAGCTCTTACCAAGTAACCACAGTCACTTATCATGAGAGAAGTTTTGGATCATCAAGAAGTTGTATTTTATATGACAAAAACATTCCTACGTTCTTCGTGCACACATGGAAAATCCTTTTAAAATGTGCAGCACTAGAGACTATATAGATTAATTTGATCACTGAAGATGGCAGCAAACATGGAATTTTGTGGCAGTGGTGAAAACTTTTCCTTGCTGAGGAAAGTGAAGACATCACATTAATTAAGAGGCATCAACCTGGAAAAAATAAATTAGCATTTTTCCAGATCACATGCAGATTATATTGGGGCTATATCTGGCTCACATGTCAGTGGATAAAAAAAATGATCTACACATGCTCTGATCTACAGGAAACCTTGCAACACTTGAAAAGTTTGTGAGAAGACTCTTCTTAGTCTCTAATACTGAAAAGTCTTGCCTCCTCATCCCATCTTTTTTTTTTAAATGAAGAAAGTTATGTTCATGTTGTCCATTTACTGTTGCAGGCCAAGTCTTACCAATCTCTATTCAAGTGTAAAAGCATACTTTCTTAAGACATGGAACAAGACTCGGGAAAAATATCCAATAGATATTACTTCACAGTAACCAGGTATTTACAGATAACACTGAGATACTTGGAAACAGTCTGTCTTTCTGAACCAAACCCAACAGTGTCACCGAGTCCAGAAATTATGTCAGGGATTCATAGGCCTATACCTTCAGTCTTAGAATTTAAGAGAAAACATGGGACTGGGTGTGTGGGTGTGGTGGTGGAAGGGGAAAGATAATTACATTAGCTAGGTTTTATATTCAGCTATCAAACAATAGTATGACACCAATAGCATGTAGATGGCGTCAAAACCTATTTGATTGTATTTTTAAAGCATTTTTCTTGCAAAACATTCCAGCTGTTATTAGGAAATCGTCATACTTAATCAAACTTTCACTGGGCCTTAATACTCATGTTTTTATCTTTCATGTGCCTTTTCTCGCTTGCTAATAGAAGATTTGATCAACACTTGCGTGCTCCTTCGCCTTTGTGCAATTAATTCACTGCTTATGGCATTACTCTTTTGGTAAAGTAGGGTGATTAGAAAGAAAGCTTTTACATATAAATAGGCCTCCCTAAAACCAGTGCATAGTCTTGAAATACAAGGCAAGTTTGGGATACTCAAGTCATTGACGTCAACAATCTATCTTCACCAAATGCACCAGTATCTACATAAAAATCATCAGTTCAAACATGAAGAACAGGGAAGGAAACTCAGCTGTGTAAAGAACTACATGCACTTACTAAGCATTTACTTCAGATTGAGATTTCCAAGGCTTTTCAACACCTTGATATGAAAAGCATATTCTAACTAGTCATTTCCTCCTTGATAGTCTCACAGCAGCTGGATGTATTCCAGTGACTGCTATATTCCTTAGAACACTCCCTAAAGTGGCAAGGTAAGGAAGGCAAAAAGAGAAGAATAGAGGCTCCATTCTAGAAAATGAAAAGAAAGATAAAGCTGTTCTCTTGAATCAGGAACTTTTTCCTTTTGCTTTGGAAGTCTGTCTGAGCAAAATATGGTATAATTCACCAAGAAATCTAGACAATCCTGAAGGAAAAAAACCTTCACTGCTTAAATTGCAGTCCACTTCAAAAGTAAAATACAATTTTATTTCTTTTTAAAACTTATCTTAAAGAAAAAAAACCCAAACCATGGCTTCTAAATGTTTTATCCTCTGAGACAAGGGAGATGTGACCCACAAGCTTGGAATGCTTTGGACAGCAGTATCAGAGAGGCACCCGTGCATGGCTTTGAACAACAAACTTTTTTGCTACAGACATTTCTCCACAAGAATTTCCCTTCTGAGTGGTGTGCAACAACTCTCCTAAAGAACTGTGAGGATTGTTGAGTTTAAAAGCTGAAGGGCTCTCTGCCAAGCTGAACAGCACATCTATCAACAATGACTTGGGATGACAAGGATCCAAGGGCACCAAGATGAGCATAACTTGAAACAAAAGATACAATGACTACTGCCAGAGGTACAATTTATCAAGAATTTATCAACAGTTGCATTTTGAAAAACTCAAGCAAACCATCTGCATAAAACGAAGAAACCAGGGTTCAGGGAAGCTACTGAAAGTCAGACTGACCACAGTCTACCCTTGCAGAGGTACAGTGAGTGCTGACCTACGGTCTCCAATGGACTGTTTAAAAGAGACTGCAGAAATTCAAGGAAGAAAACTCCATTCAGATCTATTATGCAATATCCCAACCACTGGCTCAAAGTCTTAACAGCACATCGAAATTTTTTTATTCATTCTGATTCTGCAGAGGTTATAATGTTACAAAAAGTTAAGTGGCTGTTTTAAAGTCAAATATGTTAAACCAAAACATTCTTTCCCCTTCCTGAAGTGCAGCACTATTCTCTATCACTTGATTATTTGATGTACCTTTCCATCAACTGAGAAGGAAAACACATGCACATCAAAAGAAGTATCTATCTTTCTTTATCTTTTGCTAAATAAACTTATTGAGTAGACTGACTTGAAGACTTCAAAACAGTGCAGACCTTCACAATTGTGAAAAAAAAATAGTGACAGATAAAAGGAACTAACTTTAATAAACTATTAGGTAGGGGCACAAGTCCAATTAAAAACTTTTTAAAGGTCATCACAAAAACAAACAGATCCTATAAAGGACTAAAGCAAACAAGTAATGGCAAATATCAGTGCATTATTGGTCATGGTACCATGTGTTTACACATGTACAGAACATTTTTAAAGGTTTAAAAATGTGGATTTCTATTTCTGAAAACTCACTTTTACACACTCCTTGCAGACAGGATTGAAAGTGTTTTAAATACAGGCATTTTTAGTGTTTTAGCTCAGTCCTGTCTCATTCTACACTATGCAAAAACGGTTATAATTTAACAGCTAAAACAGTGGTAGGTTAATACACAGTGCAGAATTGCCAGTCCCATGTAACCAGCCATCACATTATCCATCTGCACTTTGCTCTACTACACTCCAGGGAGACAAAAGTGCTATTCCTGAAACACCAACTCCAAATGCTAATTATGCTATGGACCATTTTTGGACATGCATTTCTGGGATAAAAAGAGATTATTCCCACATGACCTGTAGGAAAAAAAACCCAAACCACCAACAAGCCACCATAAATTGCTTTTACTTTGGAAAAAAGAATTAGTAAACATATGATACAGAAAGCAGATGACTGTCATCCAGTGTGATGGTTTTATTGCTTTTCATACTAATTACTGCATTTTCTTTCTGCCTTCTAGATTTATTGGCAGGTTGCTGTCACCAAACAACAGCACGCAACTAGAGCTGGGATACAGCCTGCCTTCTGGTCAAGGACAAAATAGGAAAAAATTCAAGACAAAAATGAAAATTAAAGAGTGAAAGGCAAGAAGAATGAGAAAGATCACAAAACAGAGAAAGTGTGCTGTTTATTAGGCACAGAGAACAGGGTGAATTCCAATATTATAGTTGATATTCAAGTAGCTACATGCATTGGCCACAGAACACCTGGGAAAAGGTGACAGCCACAGAATTACAGGCCAGGAAACATACCCTCATTTAGACAAGCCTTTGTTAATTTATTTTTATCAGATCAGCTCTGACATTGCTTGGCTAGATCCTCTGTTGTTGGTAATAGTTTCTTCCATCAGAACTCAGGCAGAGCTTGACAGGCTTTTTGAGAACACATTCCTGTTTCAGAACTTCCAAAGTGAGTTTGCTTTTGCTCAATTAGTTTACTTCTTCTTCTACTGCAGTGCTTCAGTCATGACTTCAATCTCTGCAATCACTTTAAACAGAGCTGACATTGAGTCCCTCTCTTACAGGTCCCCATTAAACCTCACACAGGAGGTGACTGCTTGTCAGTGAGTAGCAGTGCACAGCCATCTAAATAAACTAGCTTTTATTTAATATGGCTTTAATGTTTGATCCTGCACCTTTCTTCAGCTGTATTATTGCTGAGTTGTTCATGTGGATTACATGATGCTTCCTCTCTTCTGTTACTGTGAATCAACTATAGCAATAATTTTGCTTATGGCAGAGGAACAGAATGATTCTATCCCTAGATCCTCTGCAGTATAGGAAAGAGACAGTTCTGCTTCAGGCAAATTCCTAATAGCTACCGGTGCTCCAAATGTATCTCGCACACCTGGGGTAGAGGTGGATTCTATACAGTGTCTGCTGCAGATACAGCATCAGTTGTAGAACAAACTACCCCTATCACAGTTCGTATTTACAGCTGACTGCCACTGCCAGGGGAAATGCCCCAGGACAGTCACCCCTTGCACACAGAGTGGTGCTAACAAGTATCTGTGAGCTCAGTGCTCCCTGAGTACAAACTGCATGGTTAGCAAGGTGATCATCATGGAGATCACCTTCTTCCCTAGCAACAGGACAAAAGATAAAAAGGAAATATTTCTTGTTGTGCACAACACAGCCTTTATAATGTACTACCAAAAGATGTCATTACGTTCAAAATACTTAAGCTCAGAAAATTGCAGAAAGTTACGTGAGTAGCAGGAACACAATATATAAAACAAGTCTGCTTATTTTAAGAAGAAAAATTCATTTTAGATCAGAAAGCTAAGATGCAAAAGCAAAAACCACCCAAACTGTTCCTGAGAGATTCCTATCACGTGCCCTCCTGCTCTAAAAGGCTTTCCTGTTTTTGATCAAAGGCATTATCCAAGTGAAGGCTGATGAAGAACTCTAACCAGTTCAGACAGAAATAAAAGCTCATTCTAGCAAATTGTAAGCATAAACATGATTTTATGTACAATTAGACCCATGGGAAGGGTGAGAAATTCAAGTAATGATGACTGTTCATTTAGAGGTGGATAAAATGTGACAGTTACTTGTTTAAAAGGCTTTGTAGATGGGTGAATTGCAGAGTCTAACCTATGAATTAGAACGGTAAATGTAGGGAGTGCTCAGAGGCTTTCTGTCTCCTGGCAATGCAATACAAAATTTCCACATAATTTGGATGACAAGAGTTCAACATGCCACCTTTCTCCTTGCAAGCCATTCTGCTATATTATTTATTCCTTCCCTGTGAAAACTGTCAGGATTATCATGCAGATTCTGTACCAAGATAAATGAAACTGGTCCAGATGACATGGATTAGCTGAAACATACTCTCAAGAAAGCAGAACTTAAACTGAAAGGTATCTGCTACTTAGAACATTTTGAGTTATAAAAAGCTAAAAACAAGAGAACATCATTACAGAATTAGCTTTCTTAAAGTTAGGAGATATACAAAACAAAGCATGATGCTCCACTTATTTAATTTCCTCCCATTTGGAAATAAGCTGATTAAATGTACTCACAACAGATGATGCCAAATTTGTCAGAAGCTTAGTGTCCTAGCAACAGGTATGGTACAGTATTAGTAATAGATTAATGACATGCACTAATACATTAATGGCTTGAAGGCCTGTACTATCTTAAAAATCTTTATTTTAAATAATACATCAAGTGCACATGCAGGACTACAGAGGCTTCACAGTTTGGAAATTAAGTACTCCAGCTTTCTATAAAATAACATTCAAAAGCAAAACAAATTGTGTAAGAAGCAAAAGCACACAAGCCTCCAGGCACCCAAAGATGTGGCAGTTGGACTTAACAACCACTGGAGGTCTGTTCCAACTGAAATATTCTATTCCATTTACCCACATCCTTTCTTATCTCTGACACTGGTTAACACAGTTATTTTACACAGGAAAATGTTGAGTACTTTATTGCAATGATCCCACATGAAAATGACTGGTCTAAAGCTAAGAACACCAAAAAGAAAAGTCAGAAACAAGTAGTAATGTATATTGTGAAGTGGATTTGTGTAATAAGCTCCACAAGTACTGAAAAACATTTCAGTTTGTATTTAAGTAAAGTAATATTCATCTGCTTACAGATATTTAGCACGACCTTTTCCAAAACTGGCCCTTCTCACACTATTTCCCCCAGCAGTGAATAAAAAGTAAATACAAATCAATGCTTCACTTTATAACAACTTCCTATCTCACATCAAACACAACAATTAATTTCCAATCCAGCTGGAAGAGACCAAATTGTGAAGTAGAATATTGATTTGCATTTGTATTCATTTTAATTTAGAGAGGCGCAGCACAGTGCATGTGTTGAAGCATGAGACTGTCAGACACATAAATACTATCCTCATTTTTAAGACAGCATTCTTGCATAGCAAGGTATTTCATGATTTCAGTGCAAATACATAGCTTTTAAAATCATTGGTTTAAATCACACAGACTACAAATCTGTTTCTTCTAACTTGAATCCAGTACTGCAGCTTAGGAGCATCTAGTTCTGTAAGCAGAAAAAAGCCTACATATTTGTCAAATCTTACAAACATAGGCACAAATCCCCTTAATGCAAATATTAGTGCAAAACATAAGCAACCAGAGAAAAAAAATTAGAAAATACTGAATGCAGTTCACAGAAGTTCACGAAAGACTTTTTTTGCCAGCTAAAATCTCTCAAGTTTCTGTCCTCATTAATGATGTGGTAAATTCCACTGACAGCACCTTGGCATGTGAAAGTTGTGTCTACTTGTCCTCCACTGACTAAAGCAACACAATACTCCACATGAAGAAACCTGCCTTGCCAGCTTCCAACCTAGTCAAGGCATCCTCAATTTTCTCTAGTTTGTAGCATACACTTCCCTAATAAGCACTTCACCCTTGCTTCTCCTGTCCTAAGAAATCCAGTAGGTCTGACAATAGGAGGAAGTTGGAGCTGGCTAGGACACGGTTTTGTGATGAGGAGAAAAACACTGAGCAACTTTGCAGGGTACACTAGAGTTGGATGAAGAGCTCAGCTTAAGAATGGAAAGGGAAGAACAAGGAAAGACATTCAAGAGAGACGTGATGCAGATAACCAGCCCTTTTTTAGAGGGAAAGAAAGGAAAGATACAGAGTGTCAAGAGGAAAAAAGGTTTCATCAAAAAGTTCAAGGGAAGTTATCAGAGAAGAAACAGTTTGATACACAGCCCAAAGAATGTGATTAGGAGTCAGGTTGATAGAAGAAATTCATCAGATGAAGAGCCTGGAAGGAGGAGGTTGCTTAGACAAATTAAAAAGAGTAGGAAGTCTGAGAAATTTAAATTCTGCTCATATATCTTCATTTATATAGATAATATGTAATGATGTAATTACAAAGCATGACAGAATTCACTTGCCAAAGAGGAGGAGTAAGCTATAAGAAGGCAAAGTGATAACATGTTTATACTACAGTATGAGTAGGAGAAAGAATGGGGACTGATTATGCCAATCCTATTGGCACTTTGCATCTGGTCTCCAACAGTAATGAGTTGCTTCTAACTTCTGGAAGAGGATAAATATATCAAACACATTTTTAATGTACAGACTGTAGCAAAAGATTTAGGATTGAAACTCTGACTGTAATTTTACTGGAAAAGAACAGGATATATCCTGGATTTGGAGGAAAAGACAAATCCTGCTGTAACCTTGATGTAATCAGACTTTTTTTTTTCCTCTTTGTTTTATAAATATTTTGTAACTGTTACCTGATTTCACTTATAAATAAGCAGTTAAATTTTGTCTTAACCTGCCTTGGGACTAAGATAAAGACCATTAAGCAAGACTGAGGTGAGAGTAAAGAGACATCTTTCATCTGAGGATGTGTCAAACCTAAACCAAGTCATCTTAAGAAGTCCCACAGTTCCTCAGCATCATTTTCCCCATGTTCAGTGAATGAGGGTGGGTCCCCTTTCAAGCTGTGTGAGCCAGCTGACACCAGGGATATTAAAGGAGACATCAGTGACTATCCCTAACCAATCCTGAAGTCTGAGCAAGTCTTATCCAGCATAGAGCAAGATATTTGTGTACACACCTGAAAACTCAAAGTCAGAGAGAAGCACATCCCATCTTGTGCAGTTATTCCAACAAGATCAAACCCACACATCTTTCTCTTCAAAGAGAATATGATGCCAAAGCTTTCTTATGAAAGCCAAGCCTAATTTACCAGGACCTTAGATCTGAGTTCAACAATAATTGGTCAGTGTTTGCGAACTATTTCATTAATATACTTTAGATGCCATTAGCACTTGGAATATACAGCACTAGCTCTAAAAACCCAGGTTTCATGGCAAGTACCAGTTATTGAAACAGTCAGTGTATCCTCATGCTCTGGGAGAGAGATGAGGACTGCTGCCTGCACTACTGCATTTTCTTGAAACTGATCAAAACTGTTCTCAGAGACAGTAAAATTTGCATGTCTCTGTTAAGACAACTGAAACACTGTCAAAAAAAAAAGAAAGCAAGAAACAAGTTTTACTTGCCCTTGCAAATAACCAGTCCAAATCTGATGAAACTAGTGATGCCTGACTTTTTAAGGTGATAGACAACATTAAACTGTGAGAAAGAACCTTTGGTTTACTCTGAAGAAATAGAAGAGTCAAGTTTCATTTACTCCAAACATTTAAGTGAAAGTTAAAGAAATTTATGGGTACCATTTCACAGAAATAACTTATATAAAAACATAATCAAGAGGCATTTATAGTATTCAGAAGCTATTTCAACACCAAAAGAAAGATTTCTCATTCTGAAGCTTTACCACATTTCAGTAGAGCACCAACTAATCTATTATCATGACTTCTCTTACCTGCCCCCACATACATTCCTCCCCCCTCAAAGCTCATGCTGGATATGTTAGGTTAATACACTCTTGCACTGTGAACCCACTCACGGGCATAAACTGCATACAGCAGAAAACTGTGATATGCACTGTAATTGTAGCAAACTGTACATTTTTTTAACATCTAAAACTAACCTTTGTATTGAACTAGTTATTGATACATGTAAGGGAGAAAATCTTGCCCAGGAAAGACTGCAAGCTTCACAAAAGGAAACAATTCACAGCATTGTAAATACCAGTAACTGTAGCTTAAAAATTACATTCTATTCAAGAAAGCCAGACTTCCTACCTTCACTACAGGGTGTCCTCCAGTAGATGCTTTTACTGCTCCTCTGCTTCCTTCTGTTTCATAGTGAGCTCTGTGATGAGTTTTAGGCTGGACTTCTATTTTCAGTTCACACTGCCCGTAATGACTTGGTAAAGGCCAGTCAAGAGGTGGCAATGAAGATGTGCTGCAATCAAGATGAGCACACTATGGTTACATGAACTGTGCTACCTGGTCACAGAACAGAGTCTTCACTGTAAAATACAGACAATGATGTCACTTTCCTAACGAATGATAACCACATAAGAATAGCTATTAGCCTAAAACTCTTACATGAAAATTCCAACATTTTGCTGTTACATTAAAATTTTCAACTGGAATGGAACTACTTCTTTCCAGCACCTGATTTAAAAAAGGTATGACCCCCAGCTCCACATCACCAGTGCTACTCTATAATGCCTTTATAGTAACCTGTTATCCTCAAGTATATCAGCGAGCAAATTCAAATGTGGTTTGGAGCAAACAGTCTAAGTTCAATCTGCCAGTCATTAAGTTTTACCTCTCTGCATTATTATCTTCCAGCTTGTTGGTTTTGTTTTTCTTTGCCAAGCACTGCACTTTGTTAGCTATCATTAAATTGAACACTATATGACCGCCCAAAGTTTTAAAAAGCTTGTTGTTCTATCTAAGCATAAAGACTTATTGCAACAGGCAACAAAGACATGTAAAGTACGTGTTCAGCTTATCCACAGACACATCCTTACACACAGTAGCAAAGTCACTCCAGGAAAGAAGAACAAAATGTGGTAATAGAAGGAACGTGGAAGAACCTCAAACCAGTGTTTTCATACCTACCCTTTTACCTGCACAGACTTACAGACTTAAGATTCTAATAAGGTGAATAGTCAGATTCAAGTCAATAATTACCTGGTAAATTAAATTATGAGCATTTAAAAGTGAACATTTATAGCACTGTTTATCAAACAAAAACATTTATAATAAAAATAAGCTTCTATTAAAATAGTTTTGCACTACCTTACTCTGACCAAGAGGGAAAGCAAATTAGGTTTTAAAGCAATGGAAAAATCTGTATTCGTATCATCATCTGGGAAAGCTCAATTTCATTTCTTTCCACTTTACCAGAAGTCAGGTATAACCCCACCACCAACCCATGCAAATTTCCACAAACATGAATAGCCACACAACCATGAAAGATAAATGATACCTTTAGAAAAATGTAGCTAAGTCATATAAAAACATATCCACAGTTGAGAAAGAAGACAAATGTTTGGACTGAACAAAAAAAAAAATCTTTGTCTTTAGCAAGTATCTGGAGGGACTTGGGCTCAGCCTGCAGCACCACACATCTACTTTTTACTACAGAAATGTCATTAAGAATGGACAAGAGGGAGAAGAAATGGCACCGCTTGCTGGCCTCCTCCCACCCAAGAACAGCTACAAGCCTGTTGATCTGCTGTTTCATGGACACCTGTACTGTGCACTTCAGGAGAGAGCTGGCACTAAAACATAAACCTTCTCTCCTGAGGCACCTTTTGGAGAGCAATGGGAGGAAGAATATGAGCATTTTCCTTTCTACTTACGGAAAGGCAGAAATATGAGAAATAAATAATCTCCACAAGCATTCAGTGTACAGCAAAGTGGCTTCCTCCCCCTCATAGGGAGGTCTGATGACTGGTCCTCCCACAGCAATAGTATTTACTGGGTAGGAGAGGACAGTGATGTCAACAATAAAAGAAGGAACTGTCAGAAATGCAGGATAAGCCCAATCCTTCCAGATACTTACCACAGGCCAAGAGGTACTGCCTAAATGCTACTATTGGCTATCAACTACACCTTGCCATTCACTTTTATAGCTACTGAAGGAGAAGGACTCAAGCCTTCAGTCTGAAAAGGAAAAAAAAAGTCAGGATTAGAAGACACTAAAAAGAATTTTAAAAAAAATGTGGCATGTGAGAAGTTTTTTAATAGTATTTCTGGAAATCTTTTTATTCCCCATATAACCAAATTGCTATGTCAAAATAGTTGGTACATGCTGTCAACAGAATGGTACCTGAGAGAACTTGGTTAGTGCACCACAGGCTGTATACCAATTATTGGGAAGTATTACTGAAAGTTGCAAGATAAACTAAGTCAAGCAAAAAGTATTTGTTGCTTGTGACCACTCTCAATACAGTCTCTCAAAGATTTACTCCTTCTGCAATTAACTAATAATAATGTGGCACAAATTCAATCAGACTCACATCACCTTCTGAAAAACTATTTAGCATAGTAGAACAAATATGGAGACAACCAAGTCTCAAGATTTTTGTCATTCTTTGAAAACGAGTAGAAAATAACAGCTTGAGAAAGCAAGGAAGTGCACTGTGCACATGCAGATGCCTAAAACTTTAAAAAATTGCAAAGCTTTCAAAACACATATCCCCCAGTAAATGACATAGCTTTGCATCAAACAGATGTTTTCTAGATGTAGCTGGCTTGAGAGGTACAGCTGCTTCCCTTTCGATGTTGGATACCCAAACTGTTGTTTCCCTCTGAATACGTTTCTTGTCTTCTCTATCACCCTCAACTTCTCGGCAGCAGTGCATCCTGAAAAGGTTTTAGGGTACTCTGTCATGCACCTTTCTGCCCTGTAGGGATATCAGTTTTATGTATTTTTGCTTCCACACCACCCTTACACATTTTTGAGACAAATACAGCAGAGATACACTTTGAACTGAATCAGTGATCTAACGTCAGTTCATTTTGAAAGGTAAATTTTGAAACGCTATTAATTTACCAGACACCCAGCTGTCTGTACACCTTCAAGCAGAACTAGGGGGTGGGAGGCAGAGTGGGAACTTCCTAGTCAGCACTGTCACCTTCTTAAAGTCACATGAACCCATAAGATTGAACACTAAATAAATTTAAAAGCCCAACAGAATACAGTCTACAAACTCTTGGTGTTTGGGGTTTTTTTATTTTATGTAGAATTCAATATCAAATAAGAAAAATCACGTGAGCCTTTGGGGTGCATGGGGTAATATATTTACATGTGTTTTGAACACTTTTTTAATATGAAGCAATGCTATTTTTGTACCAGATGCTGAACATGGCAAAGTAGGTCTGAACCTGCAGGCATTACTGCATTTAAGGATCTGTTCTCAGGAAAACATTCAGTCTACACTACCAGGCGAGGATCAGCAGTAAAACTGCTAGATTTAACTCACCATAGTTATCAGTTGTAAACTATGCATTGAACTTCAGTGACCTCTGGTAGTGCAGAACTTAAGTTCAAAATTTAGTGGTGCATTACTCTTAAAATACCTGGAACATGTTTAAGAATAAGCAGCTCAACTGCTTCAGAAATGAACAAGAATTTTTTCTGTCTCTCCCCAGCTTACACACAGCATGACAGCATTTGTGTTACTGATAAAGACATTTAGCTCTGCATTCAGAACCCAGACCAGCTGTTGACCATTAGGGGCTTTTATCAAGTTATTTTAGAACAAAAGGTTAAGAAAAATAAGAACCTTTGTGCTTTAAAGCCCTTCACTTTTCAGTCTTGATGGGGGAGGAACACATTTATAGATATTTCCACGTTACATTACTAAGTTCTACCCAGTTCAGTGCCAAATTACTGTTATAATAGCTTGTGACTTGGTCTTTCACAGAAGTTTCTCTAATTTTTTTTTTTTTTTAAGTGAGTAAAAACCTTATTAGCAATGCAGTAACCTACCAGTAAAGCACCAAATCACATGTCAGGATATGGAAGTAATGAGTGACAGTCATTCTAAAGCTTTCATTTAATCAAATCTTAGCAGTTGCTGAAACAGCACCAATCCGTAAACCTACAAATGTTCTTCTGGTAATACCAAGGGAGTTTTATAATCTGATTAATGCAAGCCTCTAAAAGCTCATACTCATATCACATCAAGACTAAAAACTTTAGAGAACAGCAACTATTAAAGGGAACTCAGAGGTAAAGAAAGAACCTTTCAGTAGCATTCTCAGCAGAAGCAACAGCATTTAAAGCTATCATTTCATTGATAATTTTATCAGTATTAACTTAATAGATACTTTCTTCTCTGAAACCATTATCTCCAAAACAGAACTGATTAATGAGGAAACAATTGATGTTCAGTATAAGAACAGCCAAATGTGTCCATAAGGACTTAAGTATTCAGACCTGTAGAAGTCAGGGTGCAGCTCATGGGCTGACTACACCCCTCTCACACAGGAAGAAACTGAGGCCAGAAAAAAAGACTGCTTGTTTGCATTTGACTGTGGCCTCAGAGCAGTCCATGTGGGACAGAAGGAAGAACAAAACCTACGAGAGCCATTAAAATAATCTGGTAGAAGATGTAAACCAGTTACCTTCTACTTGTAGCACTCTTCCCGGATAATTCACTGGACAAACAGCGGGGGCCCTGTGCAGACAAACTGCTGATGTTGGTACCTCAGCTGAAGCACGTGTGCCATTACCTCAGTTTTAGTGGAATGCTCTCTGGGACTTCTTGCTTAGCAAGTTTTTGAACATAGGTGTAACTGATATAAAAACTCATTTTAGCCACTCTGTGTGAATGTTCCTGCCTCTTTGTAACCTTTCAAAGATACTCATTAGTATCTCCAGATACTTGTGAAAATTCTTGTTTCCTTCAGTGGTTGAGATTCCCAGATCTCCTAGAGTGATTCTTTTATTAATTTTTAGTTGCAGCAAAAATAATATTTGCCACTTATAGCTCCTCCCAACACATCAAAAGGGAAAAAACTCAATGACCATACAAAAGATATTCCACATTTTTTCTCATCCCAAGTTTCTGCAGAGATGAACCCACAGCATATTCTGTGTCAATGTTGCAACACAGCAATCCCCTGAGAATTTCAAATCATAGCTATGATCCAATACTATGGTTTTCAAGAGCTCTTGAAATATTGCTGTGGTTGCTCTTCACTGCCTAGAACAAAGCAATGTTTTCCCTGGGGGAGGAATTCTAAAGTTAAGAAGTCTGGGGCCATTCCAGTTGCCCCAGTGGCTTATCAATTGTCTTTATTAATACCATTTACATTCAAAATATCACTGTTCTGTTGCTAGCAGACCCACAGTTAACAATGCTTTCAGAGTACTGGTACAGTGTATTGCCATGTGGAAATCTCTGTTCCATCACCCCAGAACAAAGTGGAGACCTGAATAACATGTACAGCACAAAGGTCCTGTATTAAACACTACCCGAACTTCCTTAGATTCATTAATGGTATGTAAACATTACAGCAGTAGCCTTGCTTATTAAAAATCGAAGAGGTTCAGAGTTCTTTTGCTTTTCTCACTTAAGTGGTTCCTTATCTTCAAAAAGTCAGTGATTTGCAAATATTTTCACTTTAAAGTTTTGCTAGCAGGATAGCTGATGTTATTTCTGTTTATCAAAATAAGGTGATACAGACCAACTCTGATTCTCTCTATTCTTTAGACTTCCAAGAGAAGGCTTCAGATAAGAGAAACAACTTTTCCAAGTATTCCCCTATCTACCACTACACTTAAACTAATTTTTTTTTTGAAAGAACAAGTGACAATGTCAGGTATCCTAGTTTTCAGCAGTAAACTACTCTCAAGTTGCCATTACATATCCATCACTAAAATGATTTCTGAGCTGTAAATACATCTGCCAAAGCCTGTTTGTTCATCACCATTGGAACAAAGAAACTATTCAGTGTTATAGATTAAATTCGTGACACAGCAGTCTGAAGACAAACACCAATTTATTTAGTTTTTAAATCAATGTGTAAGTCTCTATGAATTCCATGAGGGAAGTAAAAGAAACTAGGTTTTATTTCAAGATTTTTGACCATTAATGAATATTGCCTGGTTATCTTCCAGACACAAAAGTACCACTGTTGCCATCTAATACTGCGGGGCTAAAGACAAAAAGAAAAAATGAATGACTTATTAAGTTTACTACTCTCCAAAGTGTCTGTTTGCTTCAGACACAAATTAGATTCTTAAGATCCACTTTACAGAACTTAAAACTTACTGTTCCACTAGTCATTCATGTTAAAATTGTAAGTTTAAAGCAAAAGATAACAAAAAAAACTAAACCTAAAACCAAAAATAACAGAACTCCCATGATTTTCAATTGCATCATCAGTGACCATTCTTCTAAAAAAATGTTACCTGCACCAGTGCTGGCCATGTCTATGATGGTCCTTAACTCTCTAATACCATAACCAGGGTCAGCACCATCAATGTTGCTGATCTTTTATGAATTGTACTGTTAGAGTGCAGTCCTCACCAAAGGTATTGTAATATATCACCTGCTCAGTAGAGATTTTTAGGTTATCTCTAGACTCTTTTTTATTTCTATTGTTCAAGTATAAAAATAATTGTAAACCAGACTTTCTGATTTTTTTTTTTTTGCGCTTTCTGGAGATCTTACAACTCAAGTTCTAACAGCAAATGTTCAAGAAAGTAATAAAATCAGCACATTTGTGGAACGTTGGAGTAAAATGCAAATGGGGAGGTTAGATCTACTATCACTGCATTACAATCCCAAAAAGAAAGATATTTTCAAAGTGGAGGGGAGGGAAACATGACACAGATAAAGCCACTTCTTATCCATCACCCACTGGGGAGATTGAGAGTGGAAGAAACACAAATCCTAATCAGTAACATGAGCAACAAACAAGTTCATTGCTGAATATTCTGTAAAAAGACCAATTTAATCTGCCATCATACTTGGTGAGTGACGTCACTGACAGACACCTTCACTATTCTCTGTATGGAAGCCACTACACCTTGGTCTTTTACCTAGTAGGAAGGAATAATTGCAGTGGTCCTGCCCACTTTGACAAAGTCCTTGCCTACACTTATCTTTGACAAGGAAGCAGAAATGTGACTCAGGGCACATAACACACTGACATTTTTCATATGCCACAAACTGGCAGATTATGGGTTTCTGTGACCAAATAACAAGTTGTCATCTAATAAAACAGTTTGGATGGCATCTGAAACATGACTAAAATGCTCAAAAGCATGTTATTCATTTTTAGATTTTGTTAAGCATTGCACACTTACTGAACACAAAAGAAAGAAGAAAAACATGGTCAGGACTTGACAAATAAATCAGATAACGGTTTACAAAACTTCCTTGCACATTTCACACCATGACACACCCAAGGCCAATTATCCCCCTTCTACCAGGGATAAGTTACTGATAAGGTGTGCACTTCACCTAAATGGAATCAATACTCCTATTTATTTCACACACATCTTTGTGCTTGACAATATAATTAAGACATTAAAAAGCATATTATTTTTAGTATATCTTGTAACTTAAACTACAATATAATTGTACGTACAATATGAAATAAAAACATAAATAGCAATTATACAACTCTTTAAGACAACTAAGATATTTGCTTTTGGTCAACATCATAAATTTTTTAGAAACAGTGGATCTTCTTGCATTTCGTTTTTATTCATAAAACATATACCCTGTTTTTTAAGAATCGAAATTATAAAATATTGTATGACAGAAAGGAATGTTTTACATACTGAAGATGCAGACTGTCATAGTCCGCATGGAACAGGCTACAGCTGCTAAGTAATTCAACATTTCACTGAGGATACAGCTGCCAGTACAGCCATTTCCACTAATTCAATAGTCAGCTGACATTTTTGGCAGTAAATGTATACAGCTTAATAGATTTATGTAGCTTACTCATGTATAGGTGTAGTCTTCATTGTCTTCTGCCTGTTTGCCCATCTGATATTTACAGAAATTCTTCAGTGATAGCTTCTAAATAAATTCCGACATTTAAAAAAAAATCTTTACTTTTTAATGAAAACATTAAAATTGCTTTTTATTCAGTTCTACTCAGTTCTTCACAGTACGAGAGGAAACAGGTTTGAGTTATCTGTTTTTTAAACTACTTTGGTCATCCCACAGAAGAGCCATAGATCCACACCCCATCTTGCCACATGTTCATGACCTCTGACCCTTCAGTAGTGCTCAACTTTTATGAACTATGTTAGCCTGCAAGCTAACAAAAATGCCAAGTTAGGACTGCTTTGTATCCCACATAAATACTATACAATTCCAAAATACACAATCAAGTTAAAACAGTCATCCTTGGTTTAGCATCCTTTTGAATGAAAAGATTCTAGTAACAGATTGAACACCTATTATTAACAGATGGCAATGGAATTTTTAAAAGCCCCAAACATGAAGACAGTTAACTTATCTGTTAAGACAGTAGTTTCAGACCTGGTGAAACAGATTTTTCCAGTTAGCAACTTTGCATCTTTACTGTTAAATTTAAAATCCATAAACAGTTATGTGGAAGAACACTAAAGGAAAAGGGGAAAAAAAATCACTTCTATTTACTAAAATCAGTACAATTCTAAGGAGAGAAATTAAGATTTATGGTTATACAGTTACGCAAAAAATAACAAAACTGCTGAATAAGCATTGTTGAAACACATTTAGCTATTAACAAGCCAAGCTAAGCGACAACTTCTGAAGAACTTATACAAAATTTTGCAATGGTAAGAACACTATACTTTGCCATTAACTTTTAGGATTTAAGCTTTGCCTTTTTCAAAATAAAGCATACATGTAGAGAATCCTACCCTATCCACACCACCCCCCTTAAAAAAAAAAAAAATTTGCTTCATCCACACCCTTAAAGAGCAAATCTTAAGCATTGCCTGTGGACAGAATGATACTATTTTAACATAACCAAAGTTCTTTTAAAATCAATACAAAATAGAATGGAAGTACTGACATTTATATATTATAATAAGGGCATCTCAACTTGGTTTTTCCTAATTATAACATCTACCTGCCCTCAACAAGTTTTCAGAAGTCTTAATGCATCACTGAAATTCAAGGCCATTTATATGTCTATTTAAGATGCATAGGAGGGGAAAAAACAGGAGGGAAGTATTTGTAATCACTTACCGGAAGATAGGAGTGTGACCAGGCTTCGGTTTGTTCCAAGTAAAGTGCGAAGGAACAGAAAGAAATTGGTCTCCGGGCAAGTCTTTTTTCAAGGTGTGCTGAGATCCAGAGCAATCATCTACTGCAGCAGTTTCAAGGGATGATGACAAGTTACCTTGCTCTTCAGGACAGATATCTATTTTTCCCGATAAAGTAGCAGTCTGATCCTCTGAGGTCTTTCTTGTTTTTAGAGGAATATCAGTCTCCGTACAACACTGAAATGGTGAAAGGCCAGAATTAAGGCCTTGTACACTATGGATGGAAGTGTTTAGCCATGTGTCTTCTGTTATGCTTCCTCTGGGAGAATGGCCAGGTGAGGGAGTTGGGGAATGGTGAGGAGAGAGAGAACCAGCATAGCAAATCTCAGCACTGGAGTGTCGCCGTTTCCCACAGGGCGATGTAGGTCTTGATGAGGGCCTTGATGTTGGTCTAGGACTTAGCCAATTTTCATCTGTAATACTAGTTCTAGGAGAATGACAGGGAGACTGTCTAGGTGACAAGGCATGCCCAAATCCATAAGGCTGCTGCCATGATTCATCACTGGGACCTCTTGGAGAACCACCAGGTGATGCCAAAGGAGAGCCAAGGGTAAATCGAGCAGCTGCTTCATTTAGCTCTGAGTCTACGTCATCATAAACATGGGAAATGGATTCACAAGAGGAAGCATCTGAAAACCAACTTCTGGATGAAATGCTGCTGGCAGGGCTCGGACTAAGGGATGATTCCCTATAAGATGGCTCAAGAGGAAGATAGAGATGGTCCCGAGAAGGCCTTTCCATATACTCATTTTCTGTGCCATTTGTGTGTAATTCATCTTCATTGGCTTCAATCCCCTGATGACAGTTGGGTGAAATGGATGTGATTTGAATACTGGGGCACTCGAAGGGTTTGGGTCCACCTAGTGGACTGTATTTGGATTCTGGTACCTCACAAGTGCCTTCATAGTTCTTATGACTCTGAAGTCTTGTAGGAGGTGTCAGAGGAGAGGAGTGAGACTGCAGTCCATGGCGAGGAATACAAATTGGCTGATTGACAGATGATGATGGCTGGTCTACATTAAAGATGTATATGGATGCACAGTCATCTGACTCAAGATCTGAAAACAAAATTAAAAGAAAAAAAAAGAAAGAAGAGAGTCAGAATGCAGTACTTGGAAAAATGCCATAAACAAAATCCTTTGCTTCCCAGATATGGACTGTTATCAACATCCTAGACATTTCCCGTTACACTAGCTACACAAAATAAAGCTAATTCTTAATTTAAAATTTTGTCTAGTCATATTTACAGCTAAATATGTCTACAGAATGGTTTTCTGTAACAAATTCTGTTTCTAACCAGATTCCACAGTTTATACACACCTTCAGTCGTTGAAAATATAATATGAACAGAAAAATGGGTTGAAATACTGAAAGGATCTAAGCTTGAACACTCAATTCAAACATTATCTTTCATAATTGTATTCCACTTATAATTAAACATTTTTAATCAAAAATCATTAAAAGCTCATCTTTTTGATTCAAATAGGACTATGGTATTTTCTGCAAGCACAGTCAATACTTACAAGCACTGGAATATCACATACATAATATTTATATATTTTAACAATAGAAGACATCTTACAGTGACTCAAACTTGAATGAAGATTATGAACTACTAAAAACATGCAATCAAAAGAGTCCTAAGGAAGAATATTATTAAAGATGTTATGAAGAATCATATTCCAGATATATTTTTTATAGCTTAGAAAATTCTCAAGTGCCCATTCCAAAAAATAGCATTTTTCAAGTGCAGTCTCATGAAGTTTGAACACCAGTTGTTCAGCAAAGTAAGGCAAAACAAAATATTCTCAGATCTCACTAACTTATCCAAAACACAGGAAATATTCCAAAGAAAAACAAGCAACTAAGAGGGAGTACGAGTCCCATTAAAATCAGCAACTTTGTCTCACAGAACTGCAGTAGAATTTCTTGCTCCACTTCTCAATATTCAACTGCCAATATGAGACATTAGTCTGAAACAAAAGTGGAAAAAATACAGTTTTTTTCTTATTTTGTAACCACTGTGATTCCACTCCCATTTCTTTCCACTTGTAAAATAGATGCTTCACTCTTTAATTTTCCATAAATTCAGCCTAGATTACATTAAATGCATCTCTTTTTAAAAAATTATTTTTATCCTCAGTATCAGCAGAATATTAATACTTGTTTTAAAATAAATGTAGCCTCTCTCACAATCAGATAAAATATCCAGACAGGAAGCTCTGTATTTTAGGCCTTTCCATGATGAAAAAATTACTTTGTTAATAAACTCATTCTATTATAGTTTCACTAATAGTAATCAGCTTAAAATTAACTAAAACAGAAACAAAACAAAACAGCAGCTCTTCAGAGACAAAAAAGCATTTTCAAATGAAGAGAAAGCATATTGTTACCACAGAATGCACGACATTCCTCAGACTTCATTAAAAAAAAACAAAAACAAAACCAAACCAAAACCAAACCCAAAAAAAGGCTGATGCTTCATGGGCAGGGAAAAACTATACAAGAAATCTATTAAAGTAGGCATAAATTACATAGAGGAGTACGCAGTAATTTTATAAACACTGTGTGATTTTATATATATTATAGTCATGTATGACAATTATCCATATTATATATCATTAACTACTAATATATGTGTTAAAAGTACAAAAATCAGTATAGGTTAACTTCTAAATATGCACACACTAAAAGGATGAAGATTCTCAGGAAGGACTATTGTAAGTATCACACAAACAATTAACACAAGCTCACTATGTTGAGCACTATCAAAACCACATCTCCCTATCCTTTCACTGGGGTAACAAACATTTTAAAAAATATTAATTGTGGGTCTTTTTGCTGTTTTCCACCACCAAACATGAAATGCAGACAGTAGTTGGTAACATGTTTTCCACATCTAGTGGTGTATTAATTTGCAAGATCATAGATGTCCTTGTTTCGTAACTCAGTATTAATAAAAGCATAGATCAAGGGAAGAAAAAGGCAAGCCTAAAAAAAGCTATTATCCACCTTATCAAAGCTTAGAAAGAAAACAGTTACAGCTACAGAATTTTTGATATAATAATAAAAATGTTTTAGAAAAACAGCAGTTGGAAGTCTTCAAGCCCTATGTGTAACCATTTACTGTCATTAATGGCTTTATGAGTAGCAGCACACTGTTTGCACTAAAAAACTCTCACCATTGCAAAGAGCCTTATTTCTCTTGCACCAATAACCAAGAAATCTTAGAATATTTAAGACAATTTCTCCACTTTCAGTGTTACAGGGATTTGCAAAAAGCAGACGTACATTCGAAGTTTAAGTTTCACAGAGCTGAGGTGGAGAGATCAGACTAACAAAGAATTATCAACACCAGCTGGGAAGAACTGGAAGAAAAGATGGAGCAGGCAGGAGAGAGCACTTTTCTGACTCAGGCTTCTTTGGTCCCTCTCCTGACAAACAAGCTCTCATGAGTTTGGCACGGTGCTCTCCCTTTACCCCTTCTCAGCAGCACACGCACACACACTCAAAAAACAGGAAGCTAGAAACCTAATGAATATCCAATCCCAAAAGCACACTTGAAACTGTGAACACAATATGGTTTGATGTCTAAATCACCCAAATCATTTTCACACACAATTGATAAACATGTAGATTTATTTCAGTCTGCACACACAAATCCTCTCCCTTGTAGTTCATGTGTTGCAATAACCTGTTAGTGGCTCATAAAACAGGACAACACTAACTCCCAAGACCTTTTACAAATCATACCATTACTTTTACTAGATTATTTACCAGTAATTATTTTTGTCCTGTTAAAGACTGTAGAGAGAATCAAATCTGAAAGAGCCCTCCCACTATCTTAAGGAACTAGTAAACATACAAACACAAATACAGTTTGGGTGAAAGAAATGGGGGAGAAAAGAAAGAATGAAAAAGCCTTAGGTGATAACCCTTAAGAGGGAAAGCAGTGAGAATAGTGCAAAACAAATCCAACACAGGGTTTCCAGAAGCAGAGGGTGAACAAAGGGAGATCTCACAATAGGCAAGTGCAAGGCAAAAAAAGTTATGGAGAAGCCCAAGGGAAAAAATGGAGTTATGGAAATCTCGTTACTTAATAGGAGAGCTATTACATCTAAACAATCCTATTGGGGGAGGACAGACAATAAAGAGGTAGTTGGCCAAGTCATGAGGCCTTCACTGATGATAAAATATAAGAAAGCACTCAAGACACAAAAACTAGGGCAGATTACTAAGGTAGAGCATTAAAGCTACCACAAGCACGTGGGGGCAAGATAGGATAGACAGAGCAAAATACGAAGACCAAGAGAACCAGTGCCATTCACATCAAAAGCCCTTCATGACCCTGAAAAGGCAGGTGTGCTAAATGCTTTTTCTTTAGTAAAGACAACTGAGTAAATTGCTAACAAAGATAATAGCAATACAGAGTAAAGAAACTGGACTAAATAAAAGGTTAAAAGATACTGAAAAATTATGAGCCACGAAGTTCAACTTCAGTTTTAGAAGTAGTATTAATAGATTATTTGTTCCAGTAAGCATTTTAAAGGAGACAAAGAAACAAAACAAGTCACTGTTTGTTAAGAACAAACCACGTCAAACAAATTTTGTTTTATGATCAAAGGAGATCTGCTGTATAAATGGCATAGAAAGAAAATCAGCTTTGTTTTTACTCACTAAGATTTTTAACACTACCATGCACAGAGAAGCCCTGAGTCTTTAGAAATTTACTGAAGCCTTCTTCCCCACCCTGCTGAGATCAGGTTCACTACTGAGGGATCACAAAAGTTAGCAGATGCTCCATAATCACAGGGTATAAGCTAAATAAAGCTGCAGATTTTCATTGCAATCTTACATCAGGCGTCTGTGTCATCCATTGTCAATGAGAACCAGAAGGTTGCTCATTTTGAATGTACATTTGCTACTGTCTGGAAACAGACGTGTACAGAAGCTCCTGCTCAGTATTAAAACAACGCTGGCTCATCCCTTATTAAGCTGCTAACTACACTTCAACATAAGCTGTCTAACTGGGAATATAATTAAATAATAGCCAGAACAACTGCTTCTGAAGTGTATTTCGTTCACTACTTGCTGTATCAGAGTGCACATTGAAGACTGGTAATGCTTGCCCACCAGTTGTTCACTCCTCAATGATGTACTGGCACGTGCGTATGTGCAGCTGTGCACTCAGCCAGATTTCTCCAGAGAAGGAAGGTCAATTACTATCAAATGTCTGAACACAAGCCCTGTGCCAGAATTATCCAAACTACTTTATTATTCTAAGTTTATAAGCCCATAAACAAACATTTTCAGACAATAGGAGTTGCTATAAGGTACTAAGAAAGTGCAGCATGACCTAGGTCTTATAAAAATACTGTGAATACAGGATCAGTAATCAAGTCCTTTAAATAGCATGAGGAAAGACCTGAACATTTACATAGACATCATGTGTGTTCTCAGGCAAGTCATATAATCTGTCTCACTTACAAACTTTAAAAAGAATGACCAACTCTTCTGTTTTCCAGTTCTGTAAAGAAAGTTACCGTTACCTCTTCCTGAACACAATTATAAAGAATGTTACAAAAATATTTACAAATAATTATAAAAAGCATATGTAGCTGGTTTTTTTTATTTCATTACTCTGCAAGTTTGCAGCAGTTTATGTATTTCTTGGGATCAAAGAGGTGTCTTAATCTTCACAGAGAACACAAAATACCCAATAATGATAGTTTTCCTTTTGTGCACTTAAAAAGACAACTGATCAGAGTTCTAAAGCTCTATGATTGGATATTTAACTCTAGTTTTCCATTACAAGCTACAAGTTCTCCAGAAATACTTCCTACAAGCTTAAATGCCAACTTAAAAAAAAATCCTCAACCTAAAAAACCCACTGAAAACACAGCAGTGTATTCGTTTATAAGGAGTGTAACTAACCAAAGCGAAACATGGTACTGAAAAAGAATAAATTGTGAAAAAAAATTAAGGTAGTAGGGTAGAGTAGGGGGAAATACATCCTTCTAGACCAAATTTAGGAACACGTGAAACAGCCATGCAAGTTTAAGCTTTCAGAAAGAAATTGTTTACAACAATTCTAATTTTATGAAGTCATTCACCCTCTTTGATGATTTTGTGCTCTGTTTCATGGTCATATAAGATTTCTCAAAAAAGGATAAAAATTTTACTTTTGGCAATCATGTATGCCAGGGGCAGCTCTGTCGTGCCTGTCACAAATTCACTCATTTTCTTTTGGTAAGCAAGAATACTGGAAACATAGAAGAAAAATAGTCTTCTCAGCAGTGGGAGCTCATCAATTCTAGTCTGGATAAGAATTCATTATCCTTTGTAGAAATACAGAAGAATAAAGAACCTGCACATGTTTAAGCAGTTTAAGCAAGAGACTAATCCATCATATCAAGTGTTTACAACTGACACTGACTAAAATAAGAACATACTGGCTCTCAGGGTGTAACTACACTAAATTTTTTTCAGCAGCAACCACCCTCCCACACACCTTCACACACAAAGGGGGGAGGGGAAATGAGAGGTTCTTCTAACACAGATGATTTTGGCAATGATAGTTACAGTGCACTAACACCTGTATATACACAACTGACAGAATGACAAGCTTTAGGACATGGGGAGAAATGAGCAACCAGCACAGAAACTGCAGGTGTTCACTAGTGTTCACTATCAAACAAAAATGTAACATGCAACTGACTAAAGCCTTAGGCCACAGCCTGGTACACATTTCAACTAGAACGGCTGTCTTAGTGTGCATCCAGCTTCGCACTGAAGTAATGAAATTAAGTTTCAAATAGGGAAAGAATAGCTTTGAGATATATTGATAAAAAGTGATGTACAAAGCAGGTAAAGAATTCAACTTGTAACTGTAAGATTCAACCAGAATTAGTCATTCTAAGTTCAGTTACAAAACAGAAAATAGCAACCGGAAGTGCTAAGTAGTGTTTATACCTGTGCCCTCTACAGCTCTCCTGCTATTTCTGGTTGATCATGAAGCATGTCTTTAAACGATAACCGTATACAGCTTTTGGTTCAGTATTTAAGGATTATTCATTAATACTCATAATAGGTTAAAAAAAATCTACTTCTTGCTTTAAAAGCCTCTAAGTTCTATGGGCTCCTCTTTGGTTCCTTTTTTTAATCTGTGGCTATATCATTCAAGAAGACAAGTATTTCACTGCATAATACCCTTGCAGACAAAACAGAAGCTGTTGCCCTCCAGTCTGATGAAGCCTCATTTGTCATTCACTCTCAGATCAAAAGTCATCTTAACATGACCCAGTAGTTCAGAGATATTAAGAAACACACTACAGCCTTTTGGAAGGTTCTTAACACAATACATCAGCATAGCAGTTACTAACACACAGTCTTAACAGCCTTTTTGACACTGGTATTCTGAAAATGAACTATATTATTCTATATGATCAGCTGTTAAGAGTCTGTAAAAGAACTACAACCCTGCAATTTCAGAGCATTTCACATGTGTAGACATGGGAACTGAGAGAAGCTTGGTCACTCCAAAAGCCGTGTCTTGTGCCTGACCCACTGGAGTAGACTGAGCATAAAGGTAAGTGAGAAGATTAGGCAAATACTGATTGAAGGGAATAAGGGAATTAATTATGTGCTGTAGTTGCCAGCAGACCAGGTTTGCTTAGATTCATGGTACTGGAGGCCAATTTATCATGCACAGCTCTTCCTTTGTGTGGGGCAAAACTAATGGACTCCATAAAATGGCTCTCCAGTTATTCAAAAGGAATGAACTGAAATCCTCACCTAACTACTACACGGATGCCTTTACCACCAACTGACTTCTAACACCAATGACCTTGCTCACAGCAAGCTGCTGCTCTACACAGAGACACTGCCAGGTTTACAGTCTGCTCCAGTCCTGAAGCTAGCACTGCAGAAGCCAAGATTCCAAGATCAGAAGTTATAAGTAGGGCCAAATCAAAGAAAACAGACAGGAGTGCGGGAGAAAATGCGTATTTTAGTTTACAGGTGAGTATGGTGACGTAGAGCAGGGTCTTTGTGAAAACTGGTAGAAAAGGAAAGCAGTAAGTCAAGGCAAGATGTCTGAGTGGGGAGCAGTTCCACAGTAAGAGGAGGAGAGACTAAAGTGGAGGTCTGCCACTTTCTGATTATCAAACAGAGCAAGACACAGAGACTGAGAACTGGTATTGATAGTATCTGAAACTAGTTTGGGAACTCTTAACACCTCGACCAAATTTCACTGTACTTCTGCAGCTGTCCTACTTGACAGAGGGGAAAGTGTTCCATAGCAGGCAATCCTACCATATAGTTAACTCAGTATTTCAAAACATTAATTATTACAGCTTTTCACCAATATTTTATAATACAGCTTAAATGTGAACTTCAGGTGCATGAAACTCAATAGCTCTATACATCAAAGAACTTTAATGAGCCAGAATGATAATCTGAAACTGTCTTGTTTTCCCATCTGCTCACACAAACATGGAATCAGAAACACCTTGAATTCACTCTGCTGGATTGATACAGTAAATGGCAGAAACAGGAAACAGTCAGATGAAAAAGAGAAGGCTGAAGCTGAGCACAAATACCATCTTTTTCAGCAAGGTTCAGACTGATGCCCCAAAATACAGAGAAGATATTAGAGTGCCTCATGACTGTGCCACATGTAAGTTTGCCCTGAAACTTTGCATCTCTTCCCAGAGTCCTGAATAGCTTGTGTTTCTTCCAGCAGGAGTGAAGGTATCACTACATACTATGCCTCATCAATCTAACTTCCTGTCCCCAACCCAAAAAGCTTAGCAATTTGAAAGACAGCATTTGCTCTCAAAAGACTAAACTTGACAAATTACACTGCTGAAATATAGAGACTCTGATCTAATTTAAGGAAGCTAAGAAGACACAAAATGTTGACAGATTTTCATAGTGGTTGTTTGGACTAAACCATGTATTTCCTTGTGGCCTTGTCGTTTCAGTACAGTTATCCCAAATGACACCGTTAAAGCCTTTTGTAATCATAGTTACTCCATCTCCTCATCTCCTTCGTGTCCTTGACTTAGGGAACAACTTCTAGAAGGCATCTAAAGATACACATGAGTAGCTATACATCACTGCAGACATTTTTACAGACCATTATGCAGCCATCAAAACCAATGAATCATTGTCACTAACCATTAATAAACGCAACATCTCTGTATTAGCAGTTCGTCATTCTGTCATACTTTCATTTCGGGTGTGGAGATACAAAGGGCTACTCTGTAAAACAACTTTAGTTAGAAGGTAACAGTTTGTGCCCCGGACCCAAACAATCAGTCATCAGTCCATTCCCTCTTCAGCACAGTACAAATACTGCTTATCTGAAATTATGTGTAAGTTGTCTTTAAATTTTTTCCAAAACCATTAAAAAATTAAAATATGGGATCAAAAAAACATTTCTCATAGCATTTGTTCCCAAAAAAGAAACATTAGCAGCCACTAAAACATGAAGACTCTCATTAACCCTCTTCACCAACCTGTTAGAAAAACATAAACAAAAACCCGCCAGAAATATTCAACTCTATCCAGGAATTTTTGCTATATTAAAAATATTTCTTATTTTTAGAAGTGATGACTAATCTTCAAAGTGCAACCGGAGAAGCCATTTTTAAGCAAGCAATTCCTATTAATCTAAATATTAATATGGATAATATGATTCTACATTTCTGGTATTAATAAATTAGCTGTAAGTATCTGCTCATGGTTTTACCTACAAATATCTTTCATGCAACAGCAAACGAAGCTTTTGTTTCTGCTTTATAAAACCCACCAAAATCACCACACAACACTAACTCAAACCACATGCAGAATTCTATTTTCATGAATTTACTGCTGAAAGATCAAGAAGTCGATTCTGCTCTCCCTCCACCAGACCTGCAGTGCTTCAGGTTCAAACTCAACTTCCCTGAATGACTTTGAAGAGTTCTACAGTTTTTTATATGTTCTATTTCACAAGAATAGTCACAGATGTGGGTACTAAAGGTAGAAGAGAATGTTGGCTTGTTAATAAGCTTGCTCCTGCCTTGCAGTTTAACTTAGCCTTACTGATCATTTCACTCATCTTAAATTCCACTGTCATTCGAACCCCACACGGCATGCCTGGACAAATGCAAGGACTTGGATGTTGTTTTACTGGCTGGGCTTACTGCCAAGTCTGCTCCACGTACTTCCCTGGCCCACTAGGGCAGCTTGAGGCAACAACTCCCGTATTTACGTTATTGCTGTGAACAGCCAAACTACTGCTTACTATTGACCCAGGCCCCATCTATTCTGATTTATTCTCACTCATTCACAGCAACATTACTGATCTGGGCTACACTTCAGGTGGGATATGACAAACTGCTTTCAGTGGTACAACACAGACCAAAGGAAAGGGACTGTCATGTTTTAAGCAGAGGGTTACTTTTTAACTTTGAAGAAAGAAACAGCTAATTTCTAATTTCAGAAATAAGACAAAACACTAGTGCAAATGCTTTGTATTCTGACCATCTCCTACATCCCAAATCTCAGTATTTGTTTTCATTTGCACCCTGTCCACAATTCAGATGGGAAGGAAGGGGACAGAGAGTGATATGCAGCTATGAATTCATGAACAAAGTAAGTGACATTTTGTCAAAATGGAGATCTTTTTCAAATCTCTGCACTACATAGTGACTCACTACATAGTGATTCTTGATGCAGTATGTAGTGGTCAAAGAACCATATTGCCAAAACAGAAAAGTTATTGAATTAGATTAGCTGCAACTACAACTGCTTTGCAACACCACACCAAAGAACTTGACATTTTCCCTGAATACACTTATTCTAGTCAAGCTTCATTCAAATAGGCAAGATTTCATCTATCCAGAATACTGTGAAAATTACTACATATTCCAACATGTCATCTTGCTAGGATTACCATCTTAATCTCTTACTCTTAATTGCCAGACAATTCTCGACTCCACTGATACCACTTTAACACACATTTTCCTTTGGTTCTCCCTCAATGTTTCTCTAAGTTATCTTGAAGTCACAAGACCCTCTGTTTTTGGTCAGATGCAGCTGTTTGGTTTTCCCTCCTCCCCCCTATCAGCAGATTATATAACCACAGCCTATGACTGATTTGCATTGTGTCCCTGTGTGTCAATCTTTCACATGCAGATACCAGCAAGCACTAGCTTGTAAAATAAAATGATATAACTAAATTTCCCACAAGTAGCGGTTTCTATCACAATATATTTAATACTCAGTATCTAACAAAATAAACAAATATTCCTGTTGAAAAATGTCATTTATATTTAAGGGAGAAAAAGAAATTCAAGTAACTTAATTGTTCATTCCTTTGTTAAAGTTGCACCAGATGATCCTACTCTTAACCCACATGAGCACTCTTTTGAATAGCAAATGTTAACAGACTAGGACAGACAGCTGTATTTATATGGATGGCTCAAATTATACATATTAACTACAGTTACCATCTTGTGCAAAGACTTTCCTTCCTACCCATTCATATAGGAAACCAAACTTAAACAGAATCAAAATATCTAAAAAAATAAGAAAACATCAAATGAACCACACAGGTGTGCAAGATAGCCTATTAAAAAGACTTCAAATGATGTCTCAAGTTCCTCTTGCTCAGCTAAGGAAGGCAAACTTTGCAGCAGTTCTGGGCCAGAAGTATGTGAACACAAAAATGAGTTTCACCAACAGCAATCCTCAGTCAACTCACACCTCAAGTTCACAGTTATTGCCAGCATCCAGGCCTTAAATTTCCACTCAATCTAATTATAAGACTACTCTCTTTTCTACCACAATTTGATGCTCTTAAGATTGCTTACCTTAATCATGTTCTTGGGGAAAAGAACAGACAGTTCAAGCACACTGCAAACTTCTGTCAACAGCTTTGGCTGTTTTCTGCTCTCTACCAACAATCCCTGACAGCAATACCAGTCACGAATACACATTTCAGAAGGGAAGAAGGATACTTTACATATTAATATCAAGGCAAAGCTATAAAGACTTGTACTGGAACACCACCACAATACTAATTACTGGTTTTAAGACTTCTATGACATATCTAAGTTAAATGACATATATATATGTAGTGCCAGTTTTTGCTAGAAGGGAACTCTGCCTAGCTGAGGGAAAATTCAGTACCCATCATCACTTCAGAGCACCTGGTATTTAGGCAGGAGACAACTGCTGAGCAACCCAAGCAGCCTGTGGGTGCTCACAGAGAAAGGTCTGACACAAAAACGTTCAAAGAAAAGATCAGGTATTACTCTGACAGTCACTATAGCAAAACGTGTATTTCAATCATGATATCCAATGACATATCAATAACCTAACAGCTCTAAACTAGAGGGAAAAAAATCTCAGAGAACAAGGGTAGAAGTTTTCAAATCAAGGAAAGATTCAAATCCAGATACAGTGTCCTTACCCAAAGTGAGGCTGCTGCTCACAAAGATGTTTTGAAATGCCACTAAATTCATTACAGAACTGGGATATTTTTCATACTTTTCAGGAGAAAAGTAAGAGAGATTGTAAGATTCATTTGTAACAAGATTACTAAATAGTATTACTTAACGAAATGTTAAGTCACAGGAAATACGGAGAACCCCTTTTCAGCTTGTTTCATAGTTTCCAAGAAATAAAACAAATATTATGAACCTGAAGTCCAAGGAAGGTACTTTTATCAGTTCTTTTAAAGCACTCACACTGTGGGAAAGCAAATAAACAAAATCAACCAAGGATGATTATTTACACTGAAATATTAATTTCTCCTCCTTTACTTCATAACCCAAGAACAAAAGGTGGAAGTTAGGGTGAAAGTCACATATTGCTCTGTTTCATTGGGTAACAAAACATTAGCCCCTCTTTAGCTCTTAGAATACTTCATCAGAAATAACAGGAACATTTTAGACAGGATTCTGAACAACAGCATAAATAACCCATCTGTCAGAATTTCCTATGCAATTAAATAATTCAATTTCTGGATACTGAACAGTTTGCAGCCCCTAATTTTAAGTTAGTCCTGATTTCACATTACAAGCTCCTGAATTCATAGCTTAGTACTATTTACCCAAAGTACAGCTCTTACCTTGTAAAAGCTCATTCTTTAAAAGAGAAGATGAACTCTTAAAATAAAACTTCAACTGAAGAAAATATCATAGCAACTCATATTTGCTTCCATTTTGCAACGTTTGGCATTTAAGCAGTATAATGTGTCCTCAGTAGTGTGAAAAACTTAATGCATTTTAATCGCTTCATAAATTCTAGACAAATTTCCCAAAATTATACTCAATAGTATTGCAAAACTGGTGGTGGTGGTGATGGTGAAGAGAATGGGAGCATCATTAGGAAAGCGTTCAAGTTAAATTCAATTATTAAAGTGTCACATATTACATCCCAAAAATCTCTTCATCAAAAAGACCAAACAAGGTGGCAATTGTAACTGACAGTTAGTTACAGTCTATTTTAGCAGACTGTGGAAGACCTGAACATACTGTAATTCACATGGTGACTTAAGACATTTCAAAAGCAACTGATACAAGGTGGCACAATGCAATCAGATGCCACTGCAGCTGCCCAAACAGTTTTGGAACAAAGAGCCCACCAAAGATATTTGGTTCAGTTCAGAGTGATCTATAGCATTACCTCTGGGCACCAGAGGCTTGAATTTCTTGGTCAGAAAGAGATGAAGCTCATTAGCACCTAGAACTGTACATCACCTGTTTTTAGCGCTGAGCACTACAAAACCAAAGTGACAATTTCTTTATTCTTTGAGACAAGGACACTAAACAGAGAAACAGAAAGCAAGATTTTGCAGAAGGTGCTAACATCCTAATGTCCACTTGAAAGCAGCTGAAGAACTTTTAAGAATCTCTTATTTAGCAATTACCTGAGCAAATTTTTACCTCTGTTAAAAAACTATATGAAATGGGCTACTCCTTTAATTTCAAGTTAAGTATGCTGCAAAAATTGCAGTATTAGACTAGTGATTTCAAGCATCTTCACACCATCTTTCATGCATTCTCCTCTGCATCAGGATCTACAACTTTCAGATCAAGCAAATAAGCACTACTGTAGAACAGAAGTTTCAATTCCTGCCACTTAGCACAAACTATGAGCGCTAGTCCTACTATCCTGCAACTCACTGAAATTGTTCTGTGTGATAACTAAGAATCCCAGCTGATTTAATTGCTCTTACGGTTCTTTTAACATCATGAAAAGGATCACCTACTGCCTGGCACTAGCACTTTCTTAGTAGTTCAGTTATCACAAGTATTTCAAGGAAATGAAAGAATGGCTCACTTTTCCTTGCTTTTGACTACAAACAGTTAAATATAAACATGTAACTGTATGTACTAATATGTGTACATATATAAAGGAATAAAATCCTCACAATGCTACAATATAGTCTCAGCAAAAAAGAAAGCATTAACATAGACTTCCATGTTATTTACAAAAGAACTTAGTACCAGACACTTCTTTCATCAGAATTCCAGTCTCAAACTTCTACAGATTCAGGATGAAGCATCAGATTGTGCTTTTAGGTTTTCTCCATGATCAAGGAAAAACTAGCAATTTTAATACTATTTATTTAAAATTAAGCAACTTCCTCTCTGACCTACAAGTTTTATTATTAGCATACATTTGAAAAAAATACCCTTATGCTTACTTCGCAGCACAACGGACAACATCATTGAAGGAAGTGATATGGGATTATGAAATATATGCTTTAGGAAGCTGTAAGACTTCTCATATGAATTCTAGTTCTTCATATGTAAAATACATGGGCAGAATTAACAGATGAGCTCTGGCAATATTTTTAATAGAATACACGAAGGCAGAGACCTACTCTAACCCTCTCCCCTGAAGGCCACATCTGTGCACAGCAGGCGAGACCATCTCCAGAATTCTACAAAGCAGTAAAATTACTTAAGTTTCAGATGCAGATGGCAGATTTGTTACTGAAAGCTACAGCAAACAAATTAGTTCATGCTCCAAATAGTACATTTTCAAATTTGATGTAAGAATAGTTTTAACTTATCAAGCATGTAAAATTCTCTGTATTCAGAGTAATAGCCAAACTGCTGGTTAAGGAATGCTACCCAAATACAAATACCATAACAGTGAATTGATACCACACTAGTATTTCCAGTTTTCTGAGCAACTTCTTATCTCATTCTCATCTATCACTGACAAAGGAACATAGTTTAGACTACCAGTTTTATGTCAAAATAATGGGGGTGTCAAAATTATTTTTGTTGTCATTTGCTAACACGTTTTCCATTGTTTTCATATGGTACCGTAACACATTTATCTAGCAGAATTAAGGCCCCCTTCTCAAAATGCACCATCTGCTATCCCACTAAGATGGAATATAGGCAAAGAAAATCTTCCCTTAAATATGAGAATCAAGAAAGTTAGGAATTTTGTAAGAAGTTAATCCTAAGTGTTCACACATAGACTGTAACAAACTTATTTTTTTCCTAATTAACTGAGGCAGACAACCGAGCCAGAGAACTAAACAACATGGCTGCATCATTTAGCCTGGATACAGACATGTTTCACAGCTATCTTACCATCTAACACTTAAACATAAGACAGGCTATTACCAATTAATACTTATTTCAAGGAGGTTAGAAAATAAAGCACGCAGCCATCAAACTCTGGTACAACTACACCAGGCACAGCTGGCCCTTACTGATTCTTCACACCACAATTCACAGGGAATATTTTATTTTCTGCAGTTTAAAGAAATACAAGCTCTTTAAAATATGCTTTTCAGGCTCCAATACCACAAAACAGAATAAAATGGAAGCACTCTGAGATGTGTGCGTGCGTCTGTACACACGGACCCAAAGAGCCATCACATCTCGACACGCGGTGTTCCATCCACACGTATACAAAGTCCGTAGGAACATACTGGAGTAACTGGGATGTTCTATATACGGGGAACACTTCGGTTGAAACTTTTCATCTCAAGAGCCCAAACACAGTTCTGGTCCAGCCCCCTTAGCACTTTGCTGCTCTCTAACCTGTCCCTCACCGGACCCACCGCGCTCCCCGAGTTCGGGGGGTGTGCGGCCACCAGATCCAACCCGGGGCCTTTCCCCGCCGGAGCCGCCGCGCCCGGGGCGGCTCCTCACGCACGACGCCAGTTCTTGGGTTTCTTTTCCCAAAGAAAGTTGTTACGGCGGAGAGAGGCCCGGCCGGCCCGAGCCATTGCCCCCCGAGCCCCTGCGTCCCGCGGGCCGAGGGAGGGACAGGAGCGGCGCCGGGAAGCAGCCGCGGCCTGAGGAACGGACGGACGCCGCCGCTCCCCCCGATCTGCCGCCTCCCGCGACGGCGGGGCCGGCGCAGCCCCCGCTCCCCTCCCCGCTTCGCTCGGAGGAAAACACGAACCCGACCGACCCCCTCGGCCCCGGGGCGCACCTGCGGGCCCCAGCGGCGGCCCGGGGCCGGGCTGCCCGTCCTCGCCGAAGATCAGCCTGAAGTCGAACTCGTCGGTGGCGCCGCAGTTTGCCGTAGTCATGGGTTTGGCCGGCGAGGCGCAGCGAGACCCCGTCGCCCCTCAGGGCCGCGCCGGGTCCTGCCGGGCTGCGCTCGCCCCTCAGGGCCGCCTCATAACACCGGGCGGCGGAGGGGGCGGAGGGGGCGGAGGGGG
>WBMZ01002722.1:0-116520 GCA_013400975.1 Atrichornis clamosus | reverse complement strand
CCCCGCACAGCCCCGGCCGCTCCCCGCATCCTCCGACCCGCGCACGGGCGGCTGCGGCCGGGGTAAAGCTGCCCTCGCGTTCTCGGCTCGTGACGGAGCGGTCATAAGCTCGGTGGGGGAAATAAAGAGGGTTTGTGGTTGTTCTCCCCCCAAGTCACCAAACTTCCCTCTTGGGGGACTCACTTCCCTCCGGGGGGCTCTGCCCGCTCCTCCCCAGCTTCCCCGGGACCGGGAAGGTTCGCTCGCTGGGGAGGAAGGAGGTGCTGAAATTAACGAAAAATCTCTGTAGCGGAAAGCTGGCTTTCGGGTGACAGCAGGGAGTCCCCACGGGGATAGAAAAACAAAGCTTGATGCCGTCATTTAATAGTGTCTTTGAAACTCCTTGCCTCGGAGGGTTAATTGCTCCGGTTTGTTGGTTGGTTTTTTTTTTTTTCCCCCAAAGATTGATCACTGTCTAGGAGTTAAAACCCTCTTATTGTACTTAGTGGGATGTTGATCGTACAAAGATGACATAGACCAGCATTTCCACGTACAACCCCACAACAATAAAACGTTCAGATTCAATAGCTCTTGAATAGGCAACAGGCAATGTTAAAATGTCTTTGCTCCTTCACATCTCTCTGACAAAAGATTTGGGAACAGTCTCTTATCTCTTTCTTGCACCATTTTCTTACCTAGATCTGTTTTCTGTTTACAAGCCTGAAGATGGCTGCTGCTGCTTCCTGCAATGTGGAAGAAGATGAGAGCCTGAAGGGATGTGAACTCTATGTTCAGAAACACAATATCCAACAGATTTTAAAAGAATGCATTGTAAACCTCTGTATAGCAAAGCCAGACAGACCCATGAAGTTCCTCAGAGAACACTTTGAAAAATTAGAAAAGGTCAGTGATTTTCAGGTGACTTTCATTTTTCCATTTATAAAATGAAAAAGATTGTTTAAAGATTTCAAATGTTTTGGTACATTTTTTTTCTTTCAAGTTTTAAATTATCACGCAACTGTGAAAATGTAAACTGTTAAAAGAAAAAAACCCAACCCTTCATTTGTGGATGTCTACTATAATATTGGCTATTGTTTAGAATTTTTTCTGCATAACACCAAGATTATAATACCTCATCAAACTGCACTTGTAAAAAATGGCCCAAATTGCTGTGAGCATACTTTGACTTGTGATACATGCTATCCTGACTTTGATCCCTTGCAAGAACCTGCCTGTGGGCACAAAAGATGCTGTTCCCTGTTTATTTCAGTGTCAGGTGGTGGGGTTTTCCCTTCCCCTAAAACTGAACAAAATCAGGGAACCAGCAAGTTCTCAAAATCATTGAACAGTTTGCTATTTAATTTCTGCTCGCTCCTGTCTGCGGTGCTTATCCCAGGATCTTCTGACGAGGGAGGCATTGAGAGAGACCTCACTTACTGTGACTGTCTTCAGAAGCAGTGTAGGGGGGGAGATGTTTTAGAACATTCTCAGTCAAATCCTTACTAAAGCCTACGGGTGTCTCAGCAGGAAGATGTTTTGTGAGCGTGTGTTGTTGTAGGCTTAAGAGATAAGTTTTACGTAGTTTCTTCCTTCAAGAGTGAATAATACATAAGGCTGAAATATTACCGGTGATGTAAAGCATGTCTCACTCTCTGCTTTAAAGATACATTTTTGTATAGGTGAGGATATGCCAAATTTGTGTAGTTTTGAAAAAATGCAAACATTGCATTTTGGTGGCAGCCCAGTAAGAATGCCTGGGGCATCAGAGAAGGGTAGGAACTAGAAGATGGTTTTTAATTGTAATGCCTATTACAAAAAAGAAACTATCTCTTAATTCTGCCTATTCTACACTTCTGACAACCAAGACCCCTTTTGAGAGAGTTAAAATTGTTGAATTTCCTTTATCGTGCTATGAATTATTATCAATCATAATGTGTGCAATTTTGGACTTCCTGAAAAGAAGGCAAAACACCATTCTTGAAAAAAAAAAAGTTAAAATATGCTGTAGCATTGTGAAATATGCTCCAGGGTAGAAGAATTTCCTGAGGAGTTGTACTGGGCGAGTTTGGCTTTATTGATCTAAACGTAGTACTCAGACCTGAGACAGGAAGGTAGTTCCTACCCTTGAGAAATTATATATACTTTCATATAATCTATTATTTCCCAAAGAACAGCAGATACCAGAATCCTGTAGGACATCCATCAGGATGCAAACACAGAAGCTGATGGGTATCACTTGTCTCAAAATGGAAGATGATTTAGAAACATCCAGTCTCAAGTCATCAACTGCAGGGAATATTGTGCTTGCTGTGGGAGGACACAATCTTGGCACTGCCTCTCTAGAGCAGCCTGGGGGCCAAGCCTGCTGAGCCTGAAGGCTTTAGGCTGCTTCTGGAGGTTTCCAGTACTGTAATTCTTGTTCCTACAGCAGCTTGACTTCCTCGTTGCCTGACCATCTCTGAGGACTTCCTTGGGATGAATTGCACTGCGGAGGATTTTCTGCTGTAGAATAATATTTTGACTTAGTTGGTTGCATGATAACAGTTGAAGGAAGACTTCTAAAAAGATAGGGAAATCCTTTCATTAAGTCTTATCCTGTTTTTATACACTTGTCATATACAAGTAGTTTGAAGAATCCTAATGGAACTGTGAATTTAGCAATTGTTCATTAGATTTTCGTATGTAGATGAGCAATACTGACATGGCACTTTGCTACTAGCTCCTTTAATTTTGGTCCTGTGTAGGGAGAGGAGTGAAAATCTTCGGGTTTAAGCACGATTTTCTAAACAAAGTCATGCGTTTTTCCTCCTAAGTGTGGTATTTCAGCATTATTTTCCAAATGTCTTAAAATAAACAACACGTTCCACTGAAGAGAGCAGTAGAATAACAGTTTATCTGTCAAAAAATCATGTGGGAAGTTTAGACATGAAGTGTAGGATATTTTTCAAGTGGTTAAAAAATGAGCTTGTGGAAAACATATAGAGCTTGATCCATATCAATTTACTGGAGCTACCTCAGAGGTGAATTAAAAAAAAAAAAGTGTATTTAATTTTGCTAATTCTTAACAATATCTCATAAAATCAACGCATAAAAGCAAGATTTATGATGATATGCAAGATCAGACCAGATCATAAATGCTTTTCACCTTACTTCTGATGACATCAGAGTTGGGTCCGTTGCCTTCAGCTTGCTGCTAAATGAAAATGGGTCAGGGAGTAACCCCTGACCCCACAATGCTAAGTGACCCCAGGTATCATTCTCAGGTCTAACGCGTCCAGGAGCAGGTTTGTTTTGGCAAGAACTGCTGTGAGCAGCTGAGAACAGAGCCAGGGAATGCGGTAAAGGTTGAGGGATGTGGACTGTCTTGGGCTGGCGTTCAGCTCCATGGCTGGGCCGCCCTTTGTTCACAGTATGGACACGGCCTGAGAGGGCTATGAAGTGAGAACATGAATAAACACTTATGAATAAGGTGCTGGAGACTGAGGTTTGATGTTTGGTTCTGCAGCCGTTGTTTGCAGCTGGAGGAGTGCCAACTTTAGAAAGAAACCCCCGATGCCTTTCTAATTTTGCAGCTTATTTGTGTCAAGTAGAGTATCAAAAAACATAACTCTGAAAATAATTGCAGGAGAACTTTAAGAGATATTTTTCTCTTCACTTAATACTGGCAGGACCTACATGTCTTTAAGTTGCCAGTAATTGCTGGGAATCAGCTGTCGTTTCTGTATTCTGAAGTTTGCAAGTCGCTGTTCATATGCTCAACCTATGGACTTCAAGATGACATCTGCTCTGATCATATTAACAGTTGCTTTGTAAAAATCTCTAACGTGCCCTTGAGCACAGAAAATAGTTGAAAACAGTTTAGACACTTGAGATTTTAAAAACTATAATGTTTCCTTTGAAAAATTTGTTTTACATTTCCCTGTGACTGTGTAGAACTTCTTGTTGGTGGATGAGCTGAGGAAAACCTTTCCCTTAGGGATATTAATTGGCTTTTTTTAGAGTGGGGGAATAGATGTTCGCTAAGAAACTGTGGCACTATTTTAACAGCTATATTTACGTCCTGTTCACTTGAGGACTAAAGAAGGTATAGTAGAAAAAACAGGAAACCCGTATTTTATCTCTGGTTCTTACTTTATGTGAAAAAGTTAATTACTGAGAAATTACAGTCAAAGCTTTGTATTTTCAGCCACACTGAGACTGCAAAAATTTCATTAATGTCAGGCTGTTTAGTGCCACGATTACATGATCAAAGGTGGAGTTGTCTTGCCAGGCAAAGCTCGACTGCTCAGCAGCAAAAAATTAGAATGAAGAGTAGAACTAATGAAGAAAATGGCACAGGAGAAGAGGAAGCAGCAGGATTAGGCACTGCCGAGTGCTTTGCTGAAACGATTTGCACGCGGGGTATTTCAGAGCAGGGCTGTGCCGGCTGAGCTGGGCTTTGGTGGTGCCTTCTGGACCTGAACTCTCTCCAAGCCCCTTCTGCTGCTCTCAGCACACACAGGAAGTACTGTCTTGCCCTAATAAAATCCCTGTCTTGTCTTGCTGTGCATCGGCAGTGTTTTCATGGCTCCAGGCCGACGCTGCGTGTCCGAAGGTACCCTCGGGAGGAGAATTTTAGGAAAACCCGAACCCAGCAATCTGTACCGAAATCAAGCGAACCGCGCACCCCGCGTAGCCCCACCTGGCGGCACCGGGCGGTACTGCACACAGGCGGGGCCGCCCGCAACCGGCGTTGAAAAGAAAGCGTGAAGTGAACCACTAAAGCATCCACTGTCAGCAAAATACACTTCATTTATATATCATTAAGAGTTTCAGAACCGCAAGCATTCGAGCATCAAAGTTCGAGCGCTAGGTTTTTCTTCTGCAACAGTGTTCTCGCCCAGTATTTACATTTTGTCACAAAAAGGAATTTTTCAATCAATAATTGCCACCAGAACCTGTCTAAACCACTGAAATCCATTCTTGTATATGCAGGTTGTTATGCTAAGTACAACTCGTTCCTTTCAGATAAGATGGGGAGAAGTTACATATTCAAAGCAAAATCCTATAGAGAAAAAGCTATAGAAAAAACGCATTAACTAAGCAATTTTATAAAGCCTAATAAGACAAATATGTCTGTATTTTCCAAAGCTTGCAAAGCAGTTGGGTGGTATCTGCCTGGTGGTCAGAAATGTTGGTAGAGCATGCAGGAACATACCTGAGATGCTGATAGAAGCACAACCGTGGGAGATCCAGGTGCCCTTGCTGTGTGACTCCACTTCTGAGCAGGCTTGTCCAGCCTCTACTCCCGCCTCTCCTCTGATACCAGTACTGGGAAGAGCTGGATGAAAATCAGCTCAGGTGGGACCTCTGTGATTGCCACAGTCAGGCCCAGGCAGTGTTGTGAGAGGTGACCGTTTTCTTGGAAGAGGTAAAGGAAAACGAGGTGAATTTTTAAGACCCCCTCAGGCAAATTTTCCTACACATGCAGGAGGTTTAGGGAAGGGTGGAGGATGAAGGGGATAAGAGCAGAGAGAGAAAAAAAGGTTTTTTCTAAGAAATAAAATCAGATATAAGCAAACCCAAGCTCCTATGAACTTATGTGGAATACGTTAGAGCATCGCAGTAGCTTTCCTGGTCTCAAAGTCAAAACCTAACAAAAATGGAGAGCAGTGGTGGAACACGAAGGGAATTCTGCCTGGAAGCCATCTTTGTTTCACATCTCAAGCTCCCCTGTTTTACATTCATCAGGTTACTTTTCTGTGGGCATGTGTCTTCTTACACAAGCTATGCACGCGTACATTGTTGTTTGGCTGGATTTTAAAACTCAGAAGTGTTGGCCGTGATTCTCTTTGATTATATAAGCTTCTAAGTATCAAAAATAGGGTCTGTGTTTTGTAACATAATCTCTCTCACTGTACTGTGAGGCATGTGTAAGAAAATAGGGAAGAGGTGGTGATGGGTTGAGATACTGAAGACACTGGGGAGGAAGACAAGAAGTGCTAACAAGTTGCAGGAGGTAAAACAATGCCAGTAAAGGGTCTGAAAAAGGTCAGTGATGCAGTTGAGTGTCATCAGAGTAGGGGGATTTTTGGCAGGAGAATTTTGCCAAGATTGGAAATTGGGAACGAGCTGAGACGCAGAGAGGTCACGGAGGATGCAGTAATAGTAATCAAAGTGGTGAATAACTATGGAGTGGATAAATGACTTAGTAGGATAGTAGGGAGTGGGTGTTAAAGATATTTCTTGGCAATGCTGTAGAGGAAAAAGTTTATCATTTAAATCAGTAATGATATTCCAGTTTCACTGTCCATCTCCCCAGGAAACCTAGGAAAGGCTTTTGTTCACGGCTGTAGCTAGGTCTCTGGTCACTGGTAACATGGTTTGAACAGAAGTGGGATTAGATGATGAGTATATGAAATACAGAGTTACTGTGCACAGCAGTGTTGTTTTGGAGGTTTGGGGTGTGTTAATGCTGTAATGTTGTGTTGGAGTGTGGCACTGACTCCGAGGGCTTCAGTCGGTGCCACACTCCTGGTTCCCTCCTGCCACTTCAGACTCCCTAAATTCTGTGAGATGTCCACTGGGTGTGACACAGGACAGCGTGAGACTCCTGTCCTCAGCTGCAGCTGAAATCTGAGCAAGGTCACCCAAAATGGCACTGGACCATAGTCTGGATCAGACCCTGTGTGCCCTGCGGGTCAGGAGTGACTCCTGGAGCCAGTGTGGGCACTGGTGTGAAGGGAGGAGCGAGATGCGCAGAGGGGCTTGAGCAAAGGCAGTTACACTGTCTTGCAGTTGTGTCTTCCCTGTGTTTTCTCATTTTAAAGTGGACGTAATTGGGCAATATGATTGTGACTTATCAGTGCCATCCAAATAGAGAGAGATATATTGCTTGTTGTCATGACAACAAAAGATGATGAGGTGTTTACTTGAAATTGAGTTCTGCACAAGGATTCACATCAAGCTGTGTCTGAAGTTCAGTGTTTGAAGAACTGTTCTTCAGACAGTTCATTCCTCCTTTAAAGTATTTGCCATATTTGTGCAATTTTACCCCAGGATATATGGAAGACAGCTCTCTGAAAGCTTAGCCCAGGACAGAGCAAATGCTTTTATTTCCAAAAGGCTTTAGTTCAGGAATGGGGATCCTTCCTAGACTACAAATAGCAGCCTATGGAAAAGCCAGCCAGGAAACTGCCTGCTGTTTATATAAAAGGAGTTTGTAGTGAAGAGACTTCCTTTTAAAATGAAGCACACTGTAACTCACTTTTATAATCCTGTAATATCTCTTTGGCTTCTAAAAGTATTTGAGTTTTAAGAGCATGCTTTGTAGTATTAATTTTATCTCACTGAGCTTTCTTTTGTATATAAACCTGGGCTGGGGCAGGGGAGATATTATTTATTAATTCCTTGGAAGTGCCTTTTATGCAATGTGTACTGAAAAAGAAGTGTGTATTTTATATTCAAATGGTGCAAACTACTACTCTTCTCTCTGAGTAAATATGCTCTGTATAAAAAGAAATGTGTAAGTGCAGCTCACCCGACTTCCCTCTTGTTGGACTGATCTCTTACTTAACTTTCAGCTGCTACTGTTCAGAAAGGTCTTCATTACCTTTCAGTTGAGCCCCTGAAGAAGGTGCATTTGATTGTGTTAGTTTACTTTAAAGAGACAATTAATACTGTCAAAGAGATTCATGAGTTGCAATAGTCAGTAATGTTATTTGAAATTCTTCAGCCATAGCTTTCATTTTTAAACACTAGATATTAAATATAATGATAACATATAGCACACATTTGTATTTGAAGTATTTGTGTTTCTACAAGTGCTTGATTGTCTTTAAGGAATCTTGAGACAGAGAGGAGTAGGGAAGAAGTTGATGAGAATGCTTAAACAGGACTTGCAGTTCTTACATGATGGGAAAATCTAGCTGAGTCATTTTTTACATATCTAGTGCTGCTATTTGTAATTTGAATGTGAAATGAAAAAGTTTCAGTAAGGATTTAATACATCTGAAATTCTGTTCTTTTTGGTTACAGCACTAAGCCCAACTGTGTTATGGTCTGGAAGTTTTGGGCTTGTAAACCAAATTTAAAACCCAACTGATCTCTGAAAGAACAGGCACTTTTTGAGGCAGGTCAGGATCTTAAAAAGTCAGATCTTTAGCCAGCTCTCTACACTTTATCTCTGAGCTTGTCTCCTAAATATTTCTGTAGTGCCTTCCTCAAAACAACAATGTGTGACTTGAGTCATGCAGCATGGCAAATAGTGTTCAGTTATTTATTTCTAGTAGCAATAGGGCATCAAAGACTGGGCTCAGAGGTTAATGAGAGGGGTGAAATCAGTGATGGTGTGGGAAGAAACTGGAATAAGACCAGCAAAGACAGGAAGTGTGACTGGATTTGATGTAAACTTCAATGTAAACATTAATAGCAAAATGTGTATTAATCATCCTTTTTTCTTGCAAGCTTAAAAGTTGTGAGCTTGTGCCAGTTTTCTGTACTGCCCTTTTCTGGTGTCACACCTGATGAGCTGTTGATAACTCACTTCCTCTGCCAGTGAGACCAACAGGCTGTGTTGGTGATCTGCCACTTGTCTCATGCTGGTGCTCCCAGATGCTCCCTCCTCCACCAACTCCATGTCTTAGCTCTGAATGGAAAATCTAATTGCAAATTTACTGTAAGACAGAGGCCAGGTTCTGGCATCCCTGTGGAAGGAATGTGGGTTTATGGGGTGTGCAGGGAGCTCAGCATTGCTGTGTTATCTTTTGGGTAACCTGCAGTGCTGCTGATGTGAGTTGTCTGGAAAACACTGGGGTTGTTCAGGGGAGTCTTTGGGTGGTGGCCACGTGTGCATCCATCACAGTAACAATGCTGGGCTGCTGCTGCAGCAGCCAGCTTGCCTTCTTACAGCGCCCGTGTCCCTCCTGCACATGCCCCCTGGTTTCCTGTACCAGAGAACAGAACATATGGTCCATCCCATGTCCAGCTCTCTCCTGCCTTCAGGCAGGATCCGTGAAGACTCGGATGCAGCAGCCCAGAAGGCTCTGATGAGGCAGCAGAGGCAGAGGGGTGTGTGGTGCCTGAGGGCTGCCAGGGGTGAGATCTGAGCTGGGTCTGAGCAGACAGGCCCCCGTTCCTTTGGCTGACAGACATGGATGAGGCAAAGGGGATTTTACTGCTTTATGCTTTCCCTCAAATTACAGGAAGCTGAGGGGTAGAACAGGGGGTTCTGGGAAAATACCATAATTATGGGTAATCTGGGTTGTCTCAATCCTTTGGAAGTCAAATTCAGCATATGAATTGACAAAGTCTTGCAACTCTGACCTCCTTTCTTGAAGTTTTCTGTACTGTTTCCTACTCTTGTTACTCTCTCTTCAGGGATTCCCCTTCCCATTTTAATCTCTGTTCCACAAGCATGAAATTTGGAGAATAACCTCCCTATTGGCCAGCTGGTGCTAGGCCAGCGATCATCTTTCACAGTCCTCTGGAGCTTACCTTGGATCTTACTTGCTTGGAAGGAGTCCCATTGATTGTAAATCTGTTGTACGGCAGAAATTCTGCAGTTGGGAGCATCTTCATTTTTTTCTGGTGATAGCTTGCAAAGCTGAGCAAGATGAAGAAACCTATCTAATATATCAATGCGTGACTTCTGATAAGTTGTCTGTATAAGAGACAAAGACATGTACAAGCCAACTGAGAAAATAACAGCTGCGATGTTGGTCAGAAAGCAAAAGAGTTTTGTTGTTTTGCTTTCTCAGCCAGGAGTAGCTGCAAAGATACACCTGCAGTTTATGCACAGCGGCTGCCATGATGTGTAAGAAAGAGTTGAACGGGTAGGTACTGGAGTAGTGATACCTGTACACACGCTATAGTTAATGCTACTCTCATTAAATTTGTAGTTTTCTTTCAGCAGTACACATGTGCAAATTGACAGCCATCTGAACGTAGAAGTGAAGGGGTTGCTGACAGTCATAAAAGAAGAGTGAATTGAGTATATCCAGCAAGTTGGCTCCATGGGTAAGAGATGTTTTACTGTCTCTTTTTGCCTTGCAGGAGGAATGCAAGCAAATACTGGCTCGGCAGAAGTCCAGTTCCCAGTCGGACTCTCACGACGATGAGATTTCCCCTCCTCCTCCCAACCCAGTGGTGAAAGCCCGGCGCAGGAGAGGGGGGGTCAGTGCAGAAGTGTACACTGAGGAAGATGCTGTTTCTTATGTCAGAAAGGTAATGTGGTACCATCTCTCTGGTTCTGAGATGTACAAGGCAAGCCAGTGACTCATATTTTGCTCCTAATTTGGACTCCTGGGCCAGCCTGGAGGATGGTGTCCTTGTGTTGGCATCTGCATGGCTTGACCATCTTCACACTCAAGTTCTTTTGCTGTCTCCTTGACTTAGTACTTTTCCCATCAATGGGATTTCAGCATTCTCTGTTATATCACTCTTGAGATGCACTGCTCATCTCTTTCCCCTTTTAACAGGGTCAGTAATTCTCAGCCATTTTCTTGACAACCACTGACCTCAGTGTCTTCTGAGTTTGGTCAGAACTTCACATGTTTGGAAAGCAGCTTTTCTATTGCTGAATTTTTCCTGCTTTTTTTTCTTTCCCCACCCAAATCAATTCTAGCTAAGTTTTCTTCTAACCTAACTCATTTAGGTTTCCTAGGCCATTCAGGCATGTGGTTCCCATGTTAATTGGGTACCACTTAACCTTCTGCATTTTGGAAGTCTGTTGTCCATACTTGGGCAACTTTATGTGACCATTGTCTTTGAAGAAATGCCAATCTCAAATTAATTTCTTCCCTGGAAGCTCTAATTTGGGCTTCTCTCTTTTTAACTGCCTTTTTCACAAAAATATCTAACAATGTTATATCTTTGATATCTCCTAATAACTCTGCAATTTTTTTTGCAACTGGCTAAAGCTTTCAAATGTTATTAAAGGAGAGACATTATAATAGCATATGCCATGTTTGTTTAGGGAGCCAGGCTCAAAATGTATTTCATAAGGTTGACAGATGCTACTAATGTGCTTTTGTGCACGCCTGGAGTAGCTTTAACTCAAAGAGCTTTTTCTTTATGGGAATACATTTTGTCAGACACTGTTTTTTGGCAGAATGCTTTTTGCCTTTGCAGTCAGATGTGCTTTTGTCATCTGCTTATGATACAAGTTCACTGGCTGCTCTGGGGATTTCTGTCCCAAGAAAAAAAGAATTAGGAGAGCAATTCATCCTGAAAACAAGTATGGAGGAGTATTCTTGTGGCAGTTAAATAATGTTTGCAAGTGTATGGTATATTTTAACAGCACTGTGGCCAAGCTATTAATGCCCTGCACTGTTAAAAAATGTGTGTGATATTTCAAAAGTCACTGTAAAATACTTTTCTTTCCGTGTATTTTGCAATATCCCCCTAAAATACTTCCATGAAGAGATCACATTTTTTTTTTGCTTATTATGGGTTCCATCTGACTCTTCTGAAAATCAAAGGAAATATTCCTTCCCACCCTGCTGAGTAATTCTTTTATGTTTATGATGGAACCTGAAGTAAACTTTGTTTTCTTCATTTCTCAGCAGTGATGTCAGTGAGTCCTGACAGTAGCCTGAGTAGGCAAGAACCAGAAGCAGCAATACAGATCATATTCAGTGTCTTCTGTGACTAGCCCTGTTATGATTTTAATTTCCTAGGAACTGACTGAACTTAAATAATGATAATTTAGGGGATGGTTTCTTGTAAAGCTACAGATGCTACAAGGATTATAGAACTAGCGCTAGGAGGGTTTGTGTCAGTGCTTTGTCTTCTGCCAAAGGCAAATGAATCCCATGGTGAATCCCACGGATGTATGTTTGTGACAGATTTCTGGAATACAGAAATAAAGGCAGACACTGACAGGACAAATTATGGAATCTAAAAGGGTAAAAAGCAAGACAAAGGTTGTGCTAGACTATTGCAAACAGATGGTATTTTAGATAGTAGTGAGGAAGACCCGCTGGCTTGAATTCAGGTGTTGGATAGGAACACATCTGGGTCATAAGCCAGTTTGAAGGATCCCTTGAAGGGGTGAGCTATAGAATGAGTAGTGCTAGAGGCAGTGAAATGAGTTATGTCACTGGAGAGAAAATCAAAAGAGATTTAGCTTTGTGGTTTGAGCAAGCACATGGCATGGCTCCATTTGGGGAGCACAGAGGAAGATCTCTGTGGAGGGTTATTTCATCCTGGAACTAGAGAAAGCAGTATTTGTCAACACATCTGACATAACACAGTTAGCAACTAACAGAACAGGAATCTTGCTCTAAAGAGGGCTATCAGCTTGAAGAGAACATAAAGTGATTGCTTGGAAGAAGAGATCACAAAATGGTCAAATGATTCTTCCCAGTGTTTTATTGTGATCAGATGCCTGGTTACACCTAAAGAACTTCTCTGTTTTCTGTGTCCCTGCCCCAACAAACCCAAGAAGCCTTGTGGCTTTCATTGCTGCAGATTTACTTTGAGAAAGGCTACTCTGTGCTGTTTCATAACCAGCCAGAAAGGTTGGAGTTGAATGTCTTGGTGCTTTGATTATTTACCCTTTTGGCTCATCAGCAGTAAGTTGAGCAATTGGGGTATTCTTAATAGAGCAAGGGTTCAGGCCTGCAATTCAGTCCAGTGTTCCTTTGATAGGGTAAAAAGCAAGATTAAGATACTGGCCAAATGCTTATTTAACACTGAGAAATTTAAACTTTTAGATAAATGAGATTACATTTCACTCATACAATTATGCAGTTTATACATGTGTGCTTCTCCAGACTTGAGTGATCTAATGACTACAGCAGTCAATACAGGTGAGGTCTGAAGCCAGAGTTTAACTTCAGATCTTCACAGTGCAGTGTTTCTCTGTGAAATAAATGTAGATAATTCTTGTAAGAACTGGTTCTACATCAGTTTTCCCCTTTGACACCTCCTTCTTTTGGTAGGATGGGGGCGTATCTTGCCTTTCCAGGATGAGGGAAGGAAAGTACCTCCACATCAACATGTAGTAACTTAAGCAAGACAGATACACTATTTCTATCATAAGAAAATGTGAAAGGCAAATGCCCCTTATCAGACCTGTATTGTGCAGTAACTGAAACAGGCAAACAGATGTAGATTTTCCGATTGGAGTAAAGTTTATTTAACACTTAAAACTTTGGCTATGCTTGATTCTGTCCTGTTATAATGAAACTACTCAGGAAAATCACATTACTAAAGACAATGAATATCTTTGACAGGTTATAATTTTGTTAGAAATTTCTTGTGTCTCTCCTAATTTCAGAGTCTCTCACTGGCAGAAGAAAATATTTGGCAGATAAAGAGATATGGTGTCTACTCGTATTGTACCAAAATGTTTGCCAAAATGGAAAGTCTAACTTTCCAAAGTGGAATTTAAACTTATAGTTTGAACAAATTCATGCACAACAGGACTTTTGACATTTCTCCAATTAGCAATTAAATACCTCTTCATTCCCCAATGAAAATCCTTCTTGTTTACCATGAAGCCAAGGCACAGGATTTCGACTCAGGTGTGCCTGTCAGGAGGTTGGCTCCTTATACCACAGCCAGAAGTGAAACGTATAGTGTAATCAAGACATTTTTGTCTTTTACCTAAAGAGGTGTTGCTAATTCCCTAGTTTTAAAAGTAGATTGCTTCTGATATTGTTTGGAGGGAAGACAAATAGGAAATATATTTTCCTCAGTCCAAGGCATTTGAAAGGAGACTACAGAGCTGCCAGCACCTGCTAATTATAATATTTTATGAACGTCCTTCTCCCCACTCATCCCCTGATCTTATATTTCTTTTCTGGGTGATATTTTGAGTGCAAAAATTCTTATCCTCACATTATCAAAACTGTAATTTATTGCTTTCTTAGCGGCTTTATATTATAGCCTAGTCCTGTCTCAGTGTCTGAAATAAAATTGCAACCATTTTCTTGAACAGTGGAATTTTCTACAGATTTTGTCCCAGGGGAAGAAATACAACCAAGCATGTAATTACCCTTCATTCTTTTCTCTACAGGTTATTCCAAAGGACTATAAAACCATGACTGCTCTGGCAAAGGCCATCTCCAAGAATGTGCTCTTTGCTCATCTTGATGACAATGAAAGAAGGTATGAGGTGCTTTATGATCTAAAGGAATCCACAGCTTGGTCTGAGGACAAGAAATAAGAATAAATTTCAGCTCAGGGTTCAGAATTGCTCTTGCTGATGCATTGGAGGCACACTAGATGCACCCTCAGACATGTCTTATGACAGAGGGTAAAATCATGAGGTAAAAACGGGCAAGAACAGGTTAGAATGTATTCAGACATATTTAATATTTTCAGGTCAGCTGGGCCTGATGAGCTTTATTCTAGATTACTTAAGGAATTCGCTAAAGCAATCTCAGAGCAATTTGTCATTACTTCTGAAATGCAGGGAAGACAGGTCAAGTGCTGAATGAGTGGGAAAGAAAAAGCATAATGTCTGTAAAGAGATAAAAGAGAATGACAGGTAAATTATTTTGTTCTTGGAAATACTGGAGCAAACAAATTATGTATAAGCACCTGAAAGAGACCAAGAGGTTCAGTAACAGCCAATGTGACTTTTAAAAACTTGAAAATGTCTTTCTAGAACTGAGTAGCAAGTTATGTGGCTGGGGGAGGCAAAAAGGAGGTCAAGTAGCTCGACTTGCAGCAATAGTTTTGACATTAAGGTTTATGATGGTTTCTTAAAACATCAAGGGAATTGTGTCTTCAGTGAACTGCCATGGAGTCTGTGCAAGACTGATTGAATTATACCAAACCGCAGTTATCACTGGTCCATCATTCTAATGGAAAGGTATATTGAGGTGTGGAAGGGTTTGTTCTGCTTTTCATCATTATTGTCGTTAGTAACCTTGGTGGAACAGACTGTGAGTGTTGAATTTTCAGATGACGTGAAGATGGGAAGGGCTGCTAAAACACTGGGAGACAGGGGTAGAACTCACAATTATGCTGACAGGTTGCAGGAATGTTCTAGTAAAAGCAGGATGGATTGTCACTGAGCCAAGTGCAGAGAAGTATCCTTAGGCAGGAAGAACACCTTTATACCTGTATGACAGTTTTGCAGTTTTGGTACTACCTTGAAAAGCTATGTGGACTTTATTGTGACTCATGGTCTGAATAACAGTCACTAATGTCAAGCTGTTTAGAAAATACTAATGCTTTACTGGAGAAATTAAACAGAACATGCAAGACATCCCAGTGTTGGAAAGATTTCACTGGAGCACAGTGTCCAGTTTGGGCACTGCACTTCAAGGATAAACGATTGAAGGAAGCCCATGGAAGAGTGGTGGGAATGATCACAGACCTAGATAACATCACTTCTGAAGAAAGAATGGGATTGGTTGGCCTGCAGGATAAAAGTTGGGATGCAATGATAATTTATAACTGTGTGTGAATAATGGTATATGAGGAATAAACTGCTGTGTGGATCGGAGAGTAAAGAACAAGACATTTAAAATGCAGTATGAGAGAGTCAGGTCAGATCCAAGAGGAGGTCTCTGACTGCTTGGGTAGGTTGTGGAGTCTCTACCACCTGAGATTAGTCTGTGATCTGCCAGGAATGACAAAAGGATCAGTCCTGCCTTGCAGCAGACAGGCTCAGTGAGGTCGGGAGGTCCTGGCCAACCCCACTTTCCTGTGCTTCCATGGTTAGAAAGGACAAAAACTTTGTCTACACTGATGGTTTTAGTTCTGGCAGAGCATCAGCAGCACAGCCCTTCAGTGGGGCTACTTGCAGTCTAAGCACATTCCAATTGTGCAAATTTTGCTTCCTCTTGTAGATGTTTACACAGTTTAATTACTTTGCAATCTTAATTATATCATGTTAACATGCAGATTTCTGGAGTAATTAGAAGAGGATTAACTTTGCACATTTCTTCTAGCTTTTTCACCCACAGAGGAGAATTCTTGTACAGAACTGCTATAAATCCTGATTATACTGTCAGCATGCTGATGTGCCAGGCACTGCAAGGGCTGGGAAAGGGACATTTCAGTCACGTTATCAAAGTAGGGTGAGAGACAAAAACTGAGGGAAAAGTGCTTTTTCTTGCACTGTGCTGGTTGTACATCACGATCACGGTCTCTCCTGTGTCCGTTCCCTGTGTCCCATGTACCTCTGTCAGCCAGACTGTCCTGGCATGGATGTGTCTTAGGAGTAAGAGAGCTGCACAGGCTCTGTGTGTGTGCTGCAGATGCATTGTAGACTCTCTGCTTTTTGCAGTCACACTGTGGCTTGACCAGGTGTGCTGTGCCTCTGCTGTCAAAAGGTTTAGGAGATCCTGGGTAGCGCAGTGGAGCACGCTCAGCAATAGGACCATCTCCCAGCTCAGGGGTGTGTCCAGGGGCCTCGTTTGAACCTCTTGACGAGCACAGCAGGCTATTGCTGACACTGGGAAAAGGAAAGGAGCTCACAGAAGGATGCATACTTTCTGCTCTGCAGACGAGATTGCAATGGAGGGATAAATTGACATCATGCTCTTGCCCTTGTCTGGTTGCATTTGTCAAGTGTGGAGAAGCCAGTGAGTTGGAGCACACACCATTGCCATCACTTCCAATCTGCATCTTGTTGATGCAGATATGTAGTTCAGTAAAGTAAGTGGTAAATTGCTTCGTTTGGATTCTTGGAATAGTGGAAAACTAGGTAAGGCTATTTTATTTTCTGTGCTGCAGTGGTGGTGTTTATTGGTTTGTGCTTGTTTTCATCAGCACTTTCTACACTGAAGGCAGTGTCATTGTTTCACCTGGTTTCATGTTTGACCAAAATGTAGCAGGTGTCCAGGTGGGGGAAGGATGGACTAGCAGGGCTTAATTCCTCATTTACAATAGATGACTCTTACATTTTTCCTGCTTCAAGAAGATATTTATGTTAGTCTGCTCTGACTTGTGTTGCACTTGCTGCTTGGCAACTCTGAAACTTCTTATGTCTGACATTTATAAAGGCAGATTGTAGCATATTATCTCTGTGTCAGATATTCCATATGAATAGTTGATTGCATGGGAAGCCATGCTGAAGTTAAGGCAAACAAGTATCTTTTTGCACTGGTGTTGGAAATACTTTTCTTCAAGTCTTATTTTAGATCACGTCCTCTCCTGTGCCGTGCTTCAAACAGGGTTGCCATCTATGTCCTGCACACACACACACACACACACACAAAGTTTCTGGTGTAAAATTATATGAAAAGTGCAATAAAAGGGAAATGTAACCGCAGCAGTATCAAAAGCAGCAGAGCTGGTCATCAGCAACTTTTCCCAAAATATTCAAGAGTTGCTAATACCATAAACAACATGGAGCCCTGCAAAGTGGTGTGGCAGTCCGGTTTTCTTATGGGACTTGGTTAAACTCTGGAGTAAGGTCCTGGTTCTCTCAAAGCCAGTGGCAAAATGCCCGTTATCTGAAGTGGGAATGTGGTTTTAGCCGTAAAGGAGCTGCTGTTCTCATTTGCATAACCAGGAATGCAAGGCTTGTTAATTGTGTTTCCATGCATGTGCACCTGGTGTACATATTACATGGTTCCTCCTTTGCCAAGAGCTGCCCTGTCACATGCTCACTGACAGCAGGACCTCAGGTTTTGTTTGTGGATAGATCACATACTCATTATCCAAAACCTTTTTTAATTGATGAGGAATTAGCTGTAAAAATTTCAAAGTATCAGGCCTTCACAAAATTAATTTCTTATTGTGTTTTAATAGGCATGGTGTGATTTACTAAAATATTGCACAACTGTAAAAAATACTGCACTATACTAAAAATTTCTGTGAAATACAGGCAGAATAAATATTTATAAATTTTTATTTATTTATGAGGGAGAAAAGGAGTGTTAAAGGTGTCATAAGCTTAATTATGAACTAAATAACTGAATGAGTTGCAGAGTACATGGATGTGCATCAGTGTGCCTACCTCTGGGCTCATCCTTGTCTTGTAATCAGTCCAAACTCAGTTGCAGTCTTCTTAGAGGGTATTTTCTTCCCTAGTTGGGATGTGTGACAAAGCCCTTTCGCTTCGTTTCAAGTTTTGATGTCTTTACTCTGCAGTTAGGATGTATTTAATGCCTGGGTAGTGAAGTTTGGATTTGATAATGCTGTTGTATTGCCTTGTAGGTCGCAAGGCACACGTGCTCTAACTTCCCTCCCCTTCTCTCCCCCATATGTGATGACATGGGGGTTGTCCACACTTTCACATGGGGGTTTTGCCCTTTGTTCTGTGTTTCTTCTGTACTCTGCTTCCTTTAAAACTCCACTCAAAACCTCTTGGAAGAGATGGCTCTCAAAGAGTGGGTAGTGGAGCATCTTGGTTAAGCTAAGACGTGACTGCAGCAAGAAGTTCTGGAGAAGCATAGTTCAAACTGGTGTGCAAACATCCTGCAGAAACTGTGGGAGTGGTCTGCAAGAGGACAGTTTTCCCAGGTAGAGAAAAATCCTAAAAACCTGCTAGTTATGATCCCTGCGGGATCAGCAACCCTGGTCCTGGCTTGGTGCTCTCCAAAGCCTAACACGGATGTGCACAGTCCTGCAAAGGAGCTTGTGAAGGAGCTCCTTGCAGCATAGGACAACTTCTGATGCAGAAAACCAGGCTGTACACCCGGAAGAATGAGGAATTGCTCTGCAGGTTAGGGATGAACAGCCTTTAGAGGAAACATCTCTTGTGCTGACCCTACAGCCAGGTAAGAGGCATTCACCCTCTCTTCTGTTATACTGGGGTGAAATGGCAACAATAATTGTGAGGTACTTTTGTGTTATAAATACAGATGTTTTATAGATGATGTTCTTTGCAACAGTCTGTCTTTAATGTTGGTTGAGGGCAGAGGTTATCTTGTTTTCTCTGCTCTTCACCAGACTTGTGATCCGAGAGGAAGTCCCAGCAAAACAAACAAAAAAAAGAATAAAATCCTTGATTATGGCATTTATACCTAATAAAAAGACCTCACAGGTGAAATTGCAGACTTTGCAGAAGGGTTTATTTCAGAAATTGCATACATCTTTGTAATGACCAGACTGCTGGCAGGAAGTTACACTTCGTGACGTTCCAGTTTGTCCTCAGTGGCTTGTGCTAGAGATTCTAGCGGCTGGATGAGTGGAAGAAGTTCCTCGCTAATCTTATCCCTCCTGGTTCAAATGTGATCTCATGATTCAGGCCCATTCTGAAGACCTTTAAGGGTTTGCATCAACTTTCCCCCTTCTTTCGGTGGGTGCTGCTGGAGAGTTTCACACGTGGGCGAGGCCGGCGCGGTGCCGCTGCCTCTCTGCTGCTCTGGCTCTGCAGCCGCTGGAGGATTTCTGTCTATGCAAGGATAGAATTACACCCATAAATTGGCAGCATTTTATTTCCTCTCCCACTCTTGGATATCCAGCAGATTAACATCCTCTAAGGCCTCCTGGTTGTGAAATGGTGTATAAAGTCAAAATTGGTGACAAGGGGCCAGTCTGAGTGACCTAATCTCTTCTAACCTGGCAGTGTAGCTATGAAGATTTTTTATCTTTCAGCATGTAATGCTGGGATACAAGTACACCCACTTGGCTCTGACATGATGTTGAATAGTAAAGGGGAATCAAAAGGAAGAAATTATTCATTTTCCTTCTGTGGATAAAAATAAAAAATAATTTTTCATCATTTCATTGACAGGATGTTGTGTCTCTACTGGACAGAGGCAGCCACTGAGAGGGGGGGCAGTGAGGAAGTTCAGAGGTGACCTGCTGTGGGAATGGAAGTTGGACCCAAAGCTGCTGTTTGTCAAGGAGGAGAATAAAATATAACTGAAATAACCAGTGGGGGAGAGAGCAGGGCTGAGAGCAGCAGGAGGGTCACTCCTGCTTCCAGGCTGTCACCAGTGCCAGTCTGCTCTGCTGAGTCGTGAGCCACGTCTGTCAGTCCCTGTTCAGAAGCTTGGTGGCCTCCTGATCACATAAAAAAATGGGAAAGTTGAACATTCACCATATCTGTGTGCAGATGCTATGTCAGACTTGTTCGTCAAGGAGTAAGGAGAGTAGGTAAATATTTAGCTAGTATTGTAATTTTTGGAAGCATTTATTACTAATGTATAGGCAGCTGTAATGCCTGCAACAGTTTTCAAAACACTTTTGTGAATTTTATTACTTGGATTATTAATAAATTGGTTTCTTTGAACAGTATAATAGTGTGAAACGACTTCAGAAGCAAGATGCAGGAAACTGTACTTAATGCTTTTCCTCAAATGTTGAGCTCTTATAAAGACACAAAAAAAGTACCAACAAGTGAACTTAACAGTAGACAAAATTGCTGTATTTATTCCAGCAGCACAGTGTGTTCCCTGCACGGCAAAGGTGGGAGAATAAAGGGCATTTTTTATTATCTATGCTTGCTGGGGCCCAGATGTAAAGATGAACATTGACACTTGTTCTGGGCATGCAGGCCAGCCAAGACTTTCCTCAAGCAAAAATTCTTACCCTTTTCCCAGCATCTTCCCAAACATTGTGGGGGGCACATGCTGCTGTGGTACTGCAGATAAAATTGGAGGCAAGTTGCAGATAACTTTATCTTGCTGTTGGCATTTCAAAAAACTTCTTACGAGGAAGTTTTAAGTAACCCGTGTCCCGCAGTTCAGGCAGTTTTGTAAGCCACAATCAGTGGCAAACTGGGGTCCCGTAGGGGCTTACTGGGAGTAAACATAATGCTATTTGAAAGACATTAGTGCCCAGATTCAGACTTCCTCAGCATCGAGACACGAAAAGTTTCATAAAAAGTATTTAGGGCTGCCACAGAGGGGAAATGAGTTATCAGGTATCTGTGTTCCCTGAAGACAAAATATCAGAATTGGGCTTAAATCGTAAAAGGTGGATGTAAACTGTACAGGTGGTAATGATTTCCAAGGTTAAGGATACTTAAATAGGTTGCAAAATCTGGAATAAGAACAGATTAAGCAAATCTCTTTGAACATAATTTAGTTTGTCCTGTGTTGGGATGGGAGAAGTCTCAGCCCACTGACCATTTTTGTTGTTCTCAACTCTCTTCAGCTGCTCCATGTCTTTCTTGCTTCTTTAAATTTTTCACAGCAATGGGATATTTTTGAATCCTAGCATGTGATCACTGGAATCACTGGATCCTTTCCTGCAGAAATGCTACCTTGACAGTGAATTTTCACCATGAATTTACTCCATTGGTCATCCCTACCCTAATATACAGCTGTTGTGTTTTTATTGAAAGTATATCTATTTTCTTGGACTGTTTCTTCAGTCTGTAATCATTTTATATCCTAATGTTTTTTGAAGTGCTTGCAGCTCCTTTGCAGCAAGGTATTGTCTTCAAATTCAGAAAACACATTCTTCATCTGGGTCAACAATGACATGGGGTGTTTTTTTCAGTACAGGCAAAATTTATGATGAGAAAAGTGCCTTTTCATAGCTAACAAGTGAATCTTAGTTGTTGTCCTGTTGATCTCATATTAAAATCTTCTTGAAACTTCTGGTGATTAGTGAATTTCAAGGACATTATTACTGCTACAAGCTTTATTCACTTCTGCATAATACCATGTTTTATTAAAGCACTGGCTGCAGGCCAGCTGGAAAGCCTCATCTATGTGGCAGAAACCTAAGACGGAACCATTCAGGAGCAAGATATGTTAGAAGCAGGATGCCACAGCTATGACATATTCGTGACACATCCTGTGTTTTCCTTGCGTTTGTAACTTAACTCCTTTGTTAAAAAACAAACACAGATTTAGCTTCTGCCTGCGCTCCATATATGCCTACAGTGTGCAGAACAGTGCAAGAAAAGATCCCTTCCCGTGGTACTGCAGCAGTATTTCTGTATCTCCAGGAGCCCATGTTGTGCTAAACACACGTGGGTGTTAGCGGGGATAATTGCTCTGCCTGCTGTAGGTGTCTAAGTCTGGTGCTCAAAACACCTTAGAAAACTCAGGGTATGGTTTCACCAGTGATTTGAGCTGAGTTCTGAGCTGGTACCAAGGGGTGAAGAGTGAGTGCCACACCTTGGCTGCATGTTCCTGTTGCTCTTGTGGCCAGGTGAGCCAGAGCAGCTCTCTGAAAAGTGATCCTTCCCCGGAGGGTTATTTTCAGTCAGAGCAGATCCTTCCTCCCACCCTGTGCCTGGCTGTCCAAATGCTTTGGCAAGTGGAAGGAAAGAGTGGGCAGGGCAGGATCTCCCCTTCTGGCAGCAGCAGGGGCCCAAATCAAAATAATTGGTGGCAAAACTGCAACCTCACTAGTCATTGGACAAGGCCAGAGGATGGAAATAGGTGGTGTGGATACCTCTTTAATGAGCCTTGCCAAGTATGCCCAAGATGTTGAGCTAAACGACTTGGAAGATGAGAGATGAAAAAAAGAAGAAGAGATGAGAGAAATTTCACGGGGAGGACAGCAGAGTGGGGGCTGAAGGGCTTGTTGATCCATAACACGGCTTCCTTGGGTTGTGTTAAGATTTTTTTTGTGACCAGAGTTGGACAGGATTCTTCATCATCTTTTTTGAGATTAGCAAAAGAGAAAGGAAATTCAGTGTGATCCCAAAGCACGCTGTGCAGCTGCAACCTCCACTGAAGGTTTGTAAAGGTGTGAATGCCCCACCTGTGCTGGAACACCAGGAGATGGTCAGGAGACAGTGGCATCCTGGGGGCAGAGAAGGTGTGAATACGCAGGTTATATGAACATGTAACAGATTTGGTACCAAGAAACTGGTGCAAAACCTCACAGTGTGGGAGATTTTGCCCTGATCCTCAGTTGTATTGGGTGATTAGCCTGTCCTGTGAATTCTGCTTGTAAGCAACCAAAAAGAGGAAACTCAAATCAACCATGGCACACTAAGCAAAGCTTTTCTTCCTTGGACAACACCAAGGTATTTCCCAGGTAAACTGCCTGGCCATCCAGCTTTTCTTTGTGCCTTGTTTGTGGCCTTGATTCCTCACGGTATTTAAAAGTGGTTGTTTAACTGTGAGTTGTTCCATTGACTTGCTATGGATGTCAAAGGAACTATTCATGTGTTTAAATGGAGGTACTTTCAGTTCTGCTGAATTGGAGCTTGCCAATGAGGAATACTACTTAAACTAGAAAAAGTTACGGATTTTGGAGACAAGAATCATCTGGCAGCAGAGATGGAAATGAAACCAGGTAGAATTGCTCAGCCGTTTGGAAAATAAATGATCCAATTCACTGCTGAAGGATTAGCTGTGAATTTAGCACTGACTTTATTTTCCAGTACGTCCATCTCATTTATCCAAGAATTATTGTCTTTAATTACCATTGTGGTGCCTGCAGGCAGCAGTCTTTAGATTGGTTTTGCAAAGTTCTGCTCTCAGCAGTCATCAGGAGATTGTATCTGCTTTGGTGTCAGTCCCCTTACAGCAGCCTGACAGCATCAGCAGACTGCTCTTTTTGTGACGTCAGTATTTGGCCTGGTAGGTAGGTTACTCTCTTAAACAAAACTAAATGCACACACATTCGGTATTTATGGATATTTCTATCTTGAGAAACAAATTCTGTCAGTTTGTAGCTTTTTAGGGGTTGTGATTCACCCTCAGTGTTTTGTTAGATAGTTTATATTCTTCATCACAAATACTGGCGGCGCCATGCCTAATGGCGGTTATTTTTACTTCTGCATAAAGCACTGGTTTACATATGGGCAGTATGTCACCCATTCTGAAAAACAGAGTTAAAGCAGAGAAGTTATTTACATAAATCCTTTTTAGATCTAGAAGAAAATAACCCGAGGCAAATAGTATTCATGCATGCTCGTGAAACAATCTTTAGCCTAAACTTATCTCTCTATATATAAAACTGAAAAATTATGACTACTGCTGAATTTAACAGGCCTTGTAAAATTTTTCTACCACTGCAGTATATATGACTGTGCCTCTGTGTGCTTCTTTACACAATTAGCTGGCAGTGGTTCTGCAAATACATTACTCAATGCTAAGGCTTTCCAGAATTAAACACAAAGGTTGAATAAAAGAACATCCACTCTTCTCAGCAAGCCTTTGTCTTCTGCATCAGAGAGCTGGAAGCAGTAATTTGTCTTTGTGCAGGGACGAACCAGAGTTTATTTCAACTACAGCTCTTTAAAATGCTGCTTCCTTTCTTTTCTCCCCCAGAAGGGTTGTAGGTAACCTGTCAACAGCTGCTCCTCCTCTCACAAGTCTTCATTAGGTGACTGATTCTGCAACCTGGCATGGCTTTGAAAGTCTGCCTGTCTTCAAGTGGGGGAATGACCGGTACCGGTACTGGAGGATCAGCTCTGTGATTGAGTTGCTTAGTTATGCATTTAGAAGAGGATGTTCAAAGAGCTTAGAGGAACTAGATATTCCCACTGATTGATGTCTAGTGGGAAGAGAATGTGTAACTCCTATGATGTTCTCTTGAAAATGCCCATCTTATATTCTGAATGGTTAGACCTTGCATTTCCACTGTGAGATGGCATCTGCTTAGAAACACCGTGTTTGGAGAGATGGAAACTGACCTTCAAACAAAAAATATTCTACAACGCTACGAGATTTAGTGGTGGAGTTTTTTTCTGTGTAGAAAGACAGAATTCAGCTCAACAACCAGATGAAATTTCTCTTTCATTCCAGTGCACTTAATGGGAATACCAAGTGTAAGTTATTTGACTGTTAGGCTGCTAACTCTCTTTTAATGAAAAAAACCCTGACAAACCCAAACAATGATTTAGTTCTTGTTTTACAAGTTCCTTACTAAAGACTTTGACCTGAAGTACATCGCATCTTGTGAGGTAACAGCTGGTCTATCATTGTCTTCGGAAAAAAGTAACAGTTGCTAAGATTTCAAGAAACAAAGATGGTCTTTGAATCAACTGGAACAGCTGTAAGAGACTGACACACCATGCACTGTCAGCTGCTAAATTCAGATATTCAGACTGCCCGAAATGGGATACTTTAACCCTTTGGCACCATCAGACTCCTTTTCTCTCTGTTTTTCTTTTTTTAAAAAGGCAGAAAAAGAAATTGGGTTTTCAATTTGCTTCTTGCTTTCAGAAATTACAAAAAATCCAAAAAAACTGATGACCTTCCCAGCAAAGTATCACTGTCTTTGTAGAAATTTTGGGTTTTTTGGTATTTATGCAACTTATGATTTTATAAATCATGTCAAGACATGCTTGTTGACAGCTGATATTTGCCTTAGAAAAGTATAATGCTGTGTGGTGCATTAAAAAGAAAATATAATAGCACATATTCAAAACCCAGAACCAGATGCTATTTTAAGGCACTCAGCATCTTCCCAGTTTGGACGTGGAGACTGTATTTAGTTTAATGGAGCAGAATGAAAGTGAATTTATCCCATGTGTGAGGGAAAGGTAAGTGATAGCAACAGACTCTTTAACAGACAGAGGCATATGAGATCCAAAAGCTGGTGGCTGAAGTTGGGCACATTCAGACTGGAAAAGTTTAGTTTTTCTTTTTAGAGTAATCAGGGAACTGATCCATAATTTAAATTAACTTAGGATGTGGCAGATTTTTCCATTGCTTGAAACCTTCAGATCAAACTTGGCTCTCTGCTGTTGCTGGTTCTTGCAGTACTTTCACAAGTGCTCCAGAATATGGTCGGTTTTGTTTCTTTCAAAGATGGCAAAACGTGATGACATGAAAATTTATTTCACTTCATGAAGAGTCAGCAGTCATGTCTTGTGAACAAAACGCGGGTATGACATCGGTACTCCTGAAAGCCAAGCTCTTACAACTTGGAGCCCGACTGATTTTTGGACGTCTGAAAGAGGCACACACTGGGACTCTTGCTAGACTATTGTTTCAGTTCAGTTGCAAAGGATGGGGTATTACTGAGGAGCCTCTGAGATGCTCCTAAGGCAGTGTTAGACGGTGTCAGGAAGCCGTGCACAGCACGGCTCCTCCTGCTGCGGATGGAGGCTGTGAAGCACCCGGCGAGCAGAGCCCTCTGCTCCCCTCAGTCAGGAGTGCTGCTGCCCGGGCCGCGAGAGCAGTGCCGCAGCACTGAGCAAGTGCCTCAGCACTGAAAAGTGTCTCTGCACGGAACAGTTTTCTCGCCCAAAGGGCCGTGCTGGCTCAAGCTTGTTCCTAAGCGATTTGCTCCAGTATTTCTCAGCAGTGCGTGGTGATGGCTTCTCATCAAAACTCTTCTACTGCTCACATCTAACTATTTTCTTGTGCCCTGCACTCCTAGGTCCTGATCCTGTGCCATCTGAGTAACTAAAACTTATCATCAGTGTTTGCAGGATCAAGTTTAGTTTATTCTGTTTGTGGCTATGACCACGTGACAAAAACAGATTTATACCATGACCCCAGAGGATTTGAAAGTTCTCTGCTCATGTGAGTGAATGTCCTAGAGTAAAGGCTGAGACATAAATGGATTAATTTCCCAGATGTGATAATTGTAAGGAGAATAAACTGCTTAATCTTGAGCTTTAATTCTCATTAATAGGAAAGCACTTTTCTGTCCTGATAGTCTGTTATATATTTACAGCTACTACAAGGTCCACGTGAAGGCTGGACCTCCTGACATCCCTCTCTGCATTTGCAATGAAAGACCAAGTCTGCTGTCATTAAGCCAAATTCCATTTCTGTTTTCCACATCTCGGTATTTTTCATCTGTCTGATAGTCTGAGAGATCTATTTGTCATGAAAAGTCAGGGAAAAACAAGAGAAACAAAACAACACATTTGCATATATTCTGAATTTAATTTTTAAAAATTTTATTATTTGTTGAAAAGATTTTTAAGGAGATTTTGTTGCTACCTTTGAATTGCTTGCTCTGCTTTTCCCTAACACAGGCACGTCATTTTCTTATGAGGTGAATGGGAATTACTTTTCAGTATCCAGAAATAGAGTTTAGCCTTTTGACATCCTAATAATTCCCAGAACAGCCAACTGAACCTTCACCATGATAGACTGGATTTGCTATATTAAAATATTGTAGCAGTGCCCTGATTTCAAGTCCTGACAGTTTAATCACTGCAGTTGACCCATGTTCCTCATACAGCTGCTTTCTGCAATGTGGTTACAACATCCACGCAGATTTTCCTTTGCTTTTAGAAGCTTGGTTTAAAATAGTAAAAAGTTGTGTTTCGTCCAAGTTTACCTACTGTTCCTTAATGGTATGTCATGTGTCACATTTCTTCTCTTATTTATTAAATCCTGTGCTTTCACTAGAACTTTTTTCCAAGAATATTAAATTATTGTTCTATTATTAGAGCACAAGGTTTGATTCCTTGACAGGTTGACAAGAGCTCTGGAACACTTTGCAGGAGCAGCCCTTCCTAATCAAAACTGTCCTCAGCAGAATCAGTCAGTTTACCCTGGTGCTAAAATATGGTTGAAATAGAGCTGCTCAGTTGCTCCAGCACTGTGATGTGGAATCTGGGACTTGAAGCTCTCCTTTTCACAGCCACCCCACCCTCTGATGCTGAGAGTCACACTCAGAGCAGCAGCTACCAACACACGACTCTGTAATGCCTGATCCCTTACACGCACGTCCTAATTGAGTTCTTCATACATTCCACATCTATCAAGTTTCTCGGCCATCAATTACAATACTAATATAGGCTCATGGTCATCTGTCTCCTGCCATTTGTCGGTAATAACTAAATTGCATTTAGACTATAAAAGCAATAAACCTACCAATTTGGTGCACCTCAGGACCTTCCTTATGTTACAGGGGTTTTTTTTCCACAGGCTTCTGAGTGTTTTCATTTACTCTGATCTTTGGCTCTTAGACTTCCTTCCTCTTCTGCTTTAGGATTTTAACCAAGTACTCGAGATCACTTTAACATGCTCAGTATAAGCTCTTTTAATTACCTGGGCTATGTATCATCATGTCAGAAAATTCAGATTTCTTCTGAAACAACTTGCTATGTAAATAGGTGCCTTATGAATATGGTTTTTGTGAATGTGAATGACGTGCTTTTAGAAGAGATTCATTTTCAAGGGATGAGTTCATGGAAAACAAGGTGAAATTGTGTGGGAACATGGAGATTCTGCAAACAGCTCCAATAGCTAGTTCCTTTCTTCTAAGACTTAGTGTTAGAAATCAGATTAGAACATCAGAGGGAAAAAAAAGAAAATACAGAGTGATGTTGAACCAAGACTCCAGAACCATGTTCTTAAAGTCCATGGCTGAGATGATGAACAATTCATGCAAGGGTCGAATAGAGCTGATTTCTTCTAGATTTCTCCACATCTCTTGTTTTTCTCTTTTATTTATTTAGTTGCTTTGTTCCAGTGCCGTAGTGACACCCTCTGGCAATGGCAGGATAGTTTCATTGCCATTAGGGAGCTCTTCAGCAATCAGTGAGCAACCTCATGGGAAAGGCATTGGCATGCCCTGTCCTCCCTTCCCTCAGAGCTGGTTTGGTTCAAGACTGAAATTCACACATGTAAAGTTGAAATTAATCTACATGATAACTAATTGATACAAACAAAAGTACTGTGTAATTAATAGCATTGGGTATTTTATTCTGGTGATTTGGACTTTTCTTCAGGTGAGCAGCTTGAAAAGTCTCCCTTTGTACTTAATTTGTTTGCATCAACTCTAAAGCACACTGTTCTCTCCTGGAGTGCAGGCTGTGAGCAAAGCCTTACCAATGCTTACACCTGAACAGAGATGACTCACTGAGCCCTTGTACCTGTGAAATAACACAGGTTTTTAAAGATGGAAAAGCTACTAGGAGTTATCTGCCCACTGTTAATTTTGTATATTGCACTGGTAATGCTTTTATTTGTGCTGTCTTACATGATGGATCACAAAATGCAAACTTCTTGCAGCTGAAGGCAGTATAAAGAAAAAACAGGGAGCTCTTGAGGCAGTTGGAGCAGCAAAATGGGGCAGATGAGGCTTGGAGAAGAGCATTAAGGTGCCTAAGTTCTACTACAATCAAGGTGTTGGAGAATACTTAATGATTTTTGTTGTATCTAAGTCTGTGTCTCATTTTGATAAGGAGCCTTGTGCCTGTCTGCAGAGCAAGCTGGTAATACAGAACGAGGAGTTGGGGCAAAGCAACCTCCTGGCTGTGCCAGGTACCTCACGGCGCTCCTCAGCAACCTGAATGAGCCCACATACAGATTTCTGTGCTTCTGGACTCAAGCAAAGTTGAAGACTTGTTGGAGAAACCTCCATGGAGGTTCTGAGATTAAAACCTTCAACAAGTCCTACTGATTGCTCTGTCCCATAAGGACTTTTATGGACCAGCTTGGAATGAGCCCTCTCCAGTCCCATAGCAGCATCTGAGCTGTCCCGGACTGATTGTGGGGACTCTGGGTTAGGACACAGGGACTTCTCAGCAACATGATCAAATTTGAAGGTCTGGCTCAGCTTCTGAAAGCAGCCGTGGTTGTGTCTGCCACCTGGGGTCACTGTGATCAAGGTTATTAAAAGAGAGAGGTATGAAGTAACAAAGAAAATAGAAGCAGTAAAAAACATCCCTAACCCCTTGAGGCTAAAGTACACAAATTAGTTGAAATTCTTATTGTGTGTGAAAAAATGAAGCCTTATACTTCAGTGTGTAAACAAATCTACTTGAACAGGTCAGGGATTTGTATAAAGCAAGACATGAAGTACCACAAGAAAAGTGTCATCTCTTGTAGACCTTTCTTATTGCATTTTGTCTCAGCTCTTCTACCTGTTGGCTCCTACAGTGTGTTACAACTGACTTTGGAGGTCCTTGTAGCAGTGGAATTTTGTGACTGAGAAATCTTCTGTAGTCTGGATGCTGATCTTGTTTAACACTGGAATTGCTTCACATATCTCAGTGGCTGTTCCTATTAATTACACATGTGGGATTATAGGCGAGTCTAATTGATACTTTAAATCTGCACCCATCTTACAGAATTTCTTAAGTGTGCTATTAATTAAACCTTTGTCTCAGCTAACCCTACGTGATAAGTACCAGCAGTTCTTCTTAAAAGCACTTTAATCAAATTTTCAAGGTGGCTAGGCTTAAAGTTGTCAAAATACGTATTTATGTTAAAACTCCCCAGAATGCTGTGTGGACGTAAATCTTTCTGTGGAGGTGTGGCATTGTGAGAGAGGAAAGGCTGTTTGTGTGCTGGCAAAAGAGAAAAATCCAGATGATGGTAACGCTGCTTCCAAGGCCATTTCTTGTCAGAGCAGCACCTCAGTGTGTGAGCTGCTCGAAGCTGGACATCCCCGGGGCTCTCTGAGCTGTCTCTGACACAGCTGCAAAAGTGCTCTCTCTGAAAGAGAAAGTCAAAGCTAAAGCAGTAAGACACAGACACCCTTTTTACACTCTCATCTGTTCACAAGTCCTTTTCTAAAACCTGTGGGTACCTGGAGAACAGACCTCTACTGTTGTACCTGCCTCTGGAGCTGAAGGAGTTAATGCACATCTATGGAGTGCCTCTTTTTTTTCTTAGCTAAATATTGCTGACATTTCTGTAGACAATGGGACTGTACAAGACAAGACATTGCATAGAATTCAGCCTGGTTTTTAATACGAAAAATTGGTAAATCCGTACTTTTAACCTTCTTTTGTCCTTATGAATTGGAAAGTATGTGTATCATAAATCACAGAATGGCTTAAGTTGGAAGGGACCTTAAATACCATTTTGTTCCAACTCCCTGCCATGGGCAGGGACACTTTCCACTACCCAGGTTGCTCCAAGCCCTGTCCAACCTGGTTTCGAAAACTTCCAGGGATGGGGCAGCCACAGCTTCTTTGGGCAACCTGTTCTGGTGCCTCAAAACCCTCACAGAAAAGAATTCCTGTCTAATTTCCCTATAATATGTGTAATTTTCTTAATGCTTTTGTTGACATATCTGTGCATTTGATTAGATAAGAAGTACTTCAGTTACAGGTATATTTGAAGGAGAACAGGATGGAAAAAACAGTAGTAGTGCTCACAGTAGTGTTTCTTCATAGCTCTTTGCAAGGGGAAAATCTCCATTCTTTGCACTTCTGGGGGGTTATATACTCACAGCTGCCTTACTCCTGTGCCCTTTCAAATGAACTCTGCATCACTGGCACCACCTCTAAATAAAACTACTTAGCATCTTTTGCAGCCACATGATCTTTAAAGCGTCTCTCAGAACAGCATTTTAGTCCTATTACAATCAGTGTTCTTTGGAGTAATTAATTATGTGTGCCACCACGAGGTCAGAATCAGAACATTAGTTTTTCATCTCTTGTAGTGAGATAGCTCCTGGTACAGGCTATCATGCTGCTGTACACATAATTAGTGCTATATGAAGAATATAAATTAACATGTTAGTTTCGATGGGAATGTTGATGAGGTTGGAAAGGCGTCATTAATACGCTCAATAGTGCAAAATAATACTTCAGATTTTAGCTTCCTTTGCTTTTCCTTTCAACTAGTTAAGCTAAAAATATGGCACAGCTGCTTTCCCTTTACACATGTGAAAATGCGTGGAATGTGAAGTGAGAGAGAGAATGCCAACCCTTTGGGTGAGAAAACGTGAGGTTCAGTGCTGAGGCAGCAGTCTGTGTCTCAGTGGGGAGCAGGGCAGAAGGAGGGCTCGGGGGTGCCACTGCTGCTGCAGGGGTGGCTGGGCTGGTCCTCCTGGCGCGGCGTCACCGTGGGGTGCACAGCAGGGCGGGCTCTGTCGCTGGCTGATTTGGTTCGAGGTGAATTGCTGACTCCACGTGGAGATGCCACTGCTCTGCTTCCTTCTCTCAGGCCCAAGTAGTTTTAAGCACTGTAGAACCTGGGCAGTCACTCAGACACAAATGCTTTCGTCCATAGTTAATGCTGCTAATGGAGCAGATGGGAGATTTAGGCAGAAGTAGAAGATCATTACGGATGTAAATCAATACTTATTAATGATATCTATGTTAAGTCTCAGGACAAAGGAGAACCCAACTCTAGGAGCTGATCTGCAGCTTGATAGAAACTGTGCAGAAGAGCAGGAGAAAGGATGAATGGCAGAGAAAAGCAAATGATGGAAAGCTTTGTAAAGTATATTTATTTTAATAATAGTTGACTCTTAAAAGGTGCTCACTGCTTGTTGTGCTCTGGGCTTTTTATTAAGAAGGGTAAGTAACCATTATCTGTGTTGAACGCATTTTGGATATCCATTGCTATTGTGGTTGATGAATAAAATTACAAAGTGAGTATCTGATCCTGAAAGTTGATCTCTGAAAACAAGCTCTTGTAACCTGGAGGAGCTCAGTCGACATCAGTGGGAGCTGCTGCAGAAGGGAGTATTAATCAATACTGAATTGGCAGCCAAAGTAAAGGAGCTGTCAACTGGGAGCAAAACAACAGAAAATATTAGGAGGAGAGAAATAAATTATGCTATTAGATAGCTCTTTTGTAAAACGAAATCAGAAAATCGCTAATTAGTTTTTACAAATTCTGGGAGTTGTTCAAAATTGGCTGCCTTTCATAGTTACTGGAAGTCATATAAAGTCGAGTGTATTTCTAATGTGATTGAATTAATGTTTTCTCTATACTGGAGTCTGCTTTTTCCTTTCCTTATTTTTTGTTGATTTAATATGCAGGTGTATAATATTGCATCAGTACAACATTGCATAGATTGCAAGTGTATGAATTTAACTACATTTTTCTAACTGTTATTTTTCCAAAATTCCATTTTTTCTCTTAGTTTTCTTAGTGTTTTTTTAGTTCATTGTTCCCAGATTCAGCCTCTTGGTAGTGACCCAGCTTTCCAGTCACAGAGGCATGAAAAATCAGCATAATTAAAAGTCGTATATTAAAGCAACTTTATAACAGTTTTCTTTTCTGAAATGCAAATGAGAGATAAGAGAAGACTCACCCGTGTTTGCTCTGCATGCTGCTTGAAAAAAATCCATCTATTGCTCTTGGAGATTTGGTGCTGGTAGGATATCGCAGTTATTTTTATTGAAAACTCAGGGTTTAACTCAGATGACACTCTAAGTTCCTGACTTACAATACTGATTATAATTTCTGGTCAGCTTGGATTCTCTTCCTACCTCTATTCCCATGGAATTCACGGTCATGCCACTCTGCCTTTTTCTCTTAAATCCATTGGGTTTACATTCTGGTAATTTTCCACGTTTCTTCTCCTCCCGGCCCTCTGAGCGCTGCCTCACAGCTCTCTTCCACTTTGCAATTTCTGATTTATTTCTGGCATCTGTTCAATTTCAGAAAAAAATAATTCTAGCCCGTGAGTCTGGAAGGGAAATATAAATTCCATTTTTATCAACATTCGTCAATTAAAATCCGATACTGCAAAGCCCGTTTATAAATAACTTGACTCTTCCAAATTTATGTTGATAATACCTTGCACCATTCATGCCATATAAATAACACTTTGATATGGCAGATGAGGAGACCTGTTTCTGTGAGACTATATAAATTTACAAGTACAGAAATAAAATCCATTGACTACACCCCAGTGTTGCACTTGCTGTGTGTACACGCACACACTTGTGCGTGTAAGTTGCTTTGAAAGATGAACTTGTGTATGATTATCTGATAAGATATAAAACTGAAGTCTGAAATCTGGGCTGACCTCTTGGGTTTTGGTTTGGGGCCAGATTCTGGAAAATGATTTGAGTTCCGATTCAGGCAAAATCCCCTGAATATGTTTTTCTGGCAATATTTTTGAGAACAGCTGATCTTTTCACATTTTTTCCATTTGGGTTAGAAATCTTAAGAGAGTAACCAAGATGCCACTGAAATACTGATCTTTGCTGCTTACTGGAAGGAAAATGCAGCCCATACACAGGGAGCCATAATTTTGGCGTTTTTCTCTGGTGCGTTTTAAAGCTCTAGATGATAGATAATGACATTAAGGAGAGTGAGTTGAAGTTAATTGCAAAGCATTGCTTATTAGGTTTGAAAGAGATATAATCATAGGGCATTCTAATTCCTTAAGACACTGATTAATATAACAGCTACAGAGGAAAAACTGGCATGGAATACGTTTCTAGGGAGTTTGCAGGATTGCTGGTTTATGCATTTTCTTTTACAGCCTACACAGTTGGAGATAATTCAGAATCTTACTGTTTAAGAGTAAGCCAAGTATCTAAAATCTTGTGACCATATTTAGGGATGGATGAAATGTTTTTGTTAAAATAGCTCACACTCCCCTACACATGCCTGTATTTCTGTCTGGCCTTCAGACCAGTGAAAGGAAGAAACAGGAGACCTCAGAGATTTCCTTTGCCTTTCTTGTAATCCACCAGCTGGGTGTTAATGATCTCACGCTGCTTATTCCAGTACCCAAACATCTGCCTTCCCTCTGGACCTGGTTGAATCACCCAGTGCCTACACCAGTTGCTGTGTTCATCCACAACTCTGTTTTGGTTTAATCATCCCATTAGTTGGGATTAGCTGAAGAAACACTTTGTGGCAAGTGGCACTGGTTTGTTCTGCATTTCATCCAGCATGACGCAGGGCTGTGCCATGTAGGGTTGTCTCCTTACAAGGGTGGGAGAATAAGGGGAAAATTCAGAAGTTATGGGAATGATAGCTTTATTTGGGGCTTACACCTTTATTCTTCCTCTCCCATTAGTACTGACCTTTTCCAGTCATCCCCTGTCCATCCAGCACATTTGTCTGGATAAAGGCTGTCTATCTCTGGTGGGAACGTGCAAAATATGGAGAGGGCTAGATCAGTTTAAAAATAACATTTATTAGCAGAGAGATTAAAGGCTGAAGGGTATTTGGGGGAACAGCGAGGAAGGCAGTCCCAAGCTACATCTGTAATAATGAAATTCCTACAGTAGACTCAGACAATCTGTTCCCAGTATGTACCAGGACATACAGCACTACCCGCAGCTGTGCCAAGAGCCTGAACTCCACACAGCTCCTGAGGGTCCACAGTTCTGCACAGCACATGCAGTTGGATCCCCTGGCTCTGACTGGAATCTAGACGATGCCTGAAAAACTCCAAAAGCAGGCAAATTCAGACAGGCTGTACAGGAGGTGGATTCTGAAAGCTACCAGTGGCAGAATTGGGAGATTGTTTTTGGAGAACAAGATGTCTCATTCCTGACCCCGTCACCTTCCGTGCGAGCCAGGGGGAGAGCACTGGTGCCAATCCAATAGGCATGCTCTGCAGATGTCCAAGGCTCTGGTTTATATCCAGTGATACTAAAGGTTGTTTATAAAGGCAAGACGTTATTGTTTTGAGTGTTTGGCACTGCCTCTCATCTTTTAAAAAGTTGAGAGGAACAAATCTGATGAGGTTTCCAGTTATTTTGTCTCGGTTACAAGAAGAGGCTGTCAGGAATCAGTGTCTTCTCCGACAGGGATCCTGCACTTGTTTTACTCTTCGTTGCCCTGCTAGGAAACATCTTTTTGCTTGTCCTTGGAAATACAATCTGAAAGGGTTCTCTTGAATCACTGAGTTCAGCCATCTGATACTGTAGAAAACCAAGTCATATGATCCCTCATATAACCTAAATGAAGATGTTTTTGTTTTCTCCTGTTTATTGGGCTACAGTTGTTGGAAAGCTGCTACACAACACTACTGTTCCCATGGCAAGAGAGCATCTCACTTCCAGACTAAATGTTTATATGTGTTGATTTTTCATGGCCTCATTATCCATTAGTTAAAGTAACTCTTTTTCAACTCTGTTGTTCACCCTTGCCCTTGCCTCTCATCTCTGTGTACTTACAAGTTAAAATGATATCTGTTTTTTGCTTGTTTTACTGCTGTAAATGAATTATTCTCTTTTCTTTTATTATAAAAGAGACTCTCCACTACCCTTATCACCCCAGAATACCTTTCTCTGCACCTTTTTTGAATCAAATGCATGTTGTTTCTCTGTTTCTTTTGGACATGGTTGATTAGAATTGTGCCCAGTATTGAAATGAGATCATTTACAGGAGTGCTTTTTACAATGGCATTAACACTTCCTTGCTCACTTGAAAGTGACCCAGTTTACACTGATATAGGGCGGGTTTGCCTTCTTCCCAGCCAAGGGTAAAAAGGGTGTCTTACAGTTATCCAGTGGTTTAATGGATTCAGATTAAAGTAGAAATTGTTGCTGTAACTTCAACATGCATGGCCTTTCATGTTAGATTACTGAATTTCATTCCAACATTATTACTCCAGTCATCAAAAGCATCCCCTGTGCAATCCCTCTGAACACAGCATCCCTACCTCTCAGGACTGGGCCTTGAAATATTCTTAATAAAATTACCTCCGTGTTTGTTCTTCCACTTCCAGTATCAACTGTTGTTAATTTATCTTAAATTATTGCCTTAAACACATGATGGTTCTTCTTCCTAATCAACTTTCCCATTTTAACCAGCAGTTTGCCTCTTAGCACTGAACCTGCTTGCTTAAAGAATTGGTTGATTTATTTTGTCTAGAATATCAGCTATCAAATAAAGGGAGAAAGCAGATATTGCAGTGTGTCTCATTTTCCAATTATCTCTCTGACTTTCATTAATCTTGACTTAAAAATTTGTTTTCAAGCCTTGCATGGCTGAGGTTGGACTAACGGTGAATCCACAGCTGCCCAGGTTACCTTGGGATGACATCAATCTATAGACATCAAAGATGATGAACAAAGTGCCTTTTAATGCAGTCTTTTCTGAGCTGATTAATAAAAGGTCAGACATTCATGCTGCAGTCCTGATTTCACATCATGAGAAATACACCTCCCTCAGCCTTTCACAATAAGAATTTCAGATTGGGGGATGTCTGACAAATTTAGTTTTCAGCTGCATGAAAATTAACAATGAGGCTGTCTCCCCCTGAAAATCCTAGTGGAAAAGGTAGTATCTTTTAGAAATCTCTATTTCTCAGTAAAACAAATGAAACTGAAAGAGGTTTATGCTTTTCCATTTTTTCTCCCAGCAGGCCACTGAGTCACAACTTCTCTTAAAACCTCTTCCAAAACCTTCCTCATTATTTCCTCATAATTTTGCATGCTGTGAAATAATTACCATATAAAATGTTTTGGCATATAAATGAATTCACCATATAAAATATATATGGTATTACATTAAGAATTCATAGTTGGATCTTCACAGTAGCCAAAAGAACTCAATTTTTAAGGGAATTTTTTGGGCACTATTTCAAAGAGAAAGTGACATTAAATGCAAATATCCTGAATATTTTATTTGTTATCACTGTTCACTGATAGTCCCTTTTAGAGCATCCTCACAGGGGTAAATAGTTTGCAAGAAACGAGATCTGCCTGTTCTGGGCACAGATTCTGCTCAAAGGAGACAGCAGTCCTTTTGCTGAGCATTTCAAGATTGTGCTTACTAATTGAGTCTGTTTTGGCACCGTATTTTTCCTGAACAGGACTGTTCTGAAATTATCAGTTCTTCTGAAAACCCATATACGTGGATTTTTGGCTTCTAATTTTGAATATCTTGGCTATAAGTTTTATATAGTGATTCTGTCTGTTGAGAGAACACTTAGCCTGAGATCTCATCAGGATTTAGAAGACTGAGTACAAAGACATTTTGTCTTTTGCTTGTCAGTTTATTATTTTTCATGTTCCAATTTTTCTATAGCTGAAAATCGCTTTTCCTTTCTTTGCAAGCTAAGAAATAAATCCTGCTTAAGAGTGCAGCCATTCTGCCATTCCTTGTATTACTAAGAACATTAATAAACTGCAGTGAAATACAAAGTGTTCATATTAATGAGAGTTCAGAGGCTTCTAAAATATTTGGAGCAATAATATTTCATGGATTATGTTGGAGTATTCTCTATAGAGGTTAACTGTGATGCGATCACTGAAACCTGTGGCTATACCGTAGCCTTAGGAAACCTGTGTAAAAATAAACCACATGGCTTTGATAGACCAAAGCAGCAGCAGGAAACAAGGGCAGAACTATCCACCCACTGCTGAACACTGATGGCATGAGAGAGGCCATTAAAACAAATAATATAAATGAGCCTGAGCTGGCTATAAGACCGGCAAGGTGATTAATGCCTGTGGTGACAAGTTGGAGGCATAGGAGGAGATTAAAGATTAAGTTAAAGGTAAGAGTGCTAACAGGCCTTTTCCTGCCCAGCGCTTCTAATTGCTCTTCCTTCCTGCAAATCCAGTGGCCAGCACTGCCTGCACAGCACCACATTCCTCCCTGAGACTTGTCAGGCTGGTAGAGAAATGAAATTTTTTTTTTTAACACCTTGCTCTCTCTTTTCTTCCTTTTTTTATTGCACTCTTTTCTCCATTATTTCCTTTTTTATTTAATCTTTTTAGCCTGCTCTGTCATCCCTTGTGTACATAGGAAAAAATTCCGAAGTCCTTTGTGGAAGCTGTCCCTGTTGGCTTTAGGCAGTGTCCTACACGTGAAGTGTGGGTCGGTGCAATCCTGCCCAAACTGGTGCAGTGGGCAGAGAAGAGGCCACCAGGAAGCCTAGGTAAGGACTGACTGCAAATTTCTCTCTCCTGGCTTTCCAAAACCATTGTTCAAAGAAAAACCTCGAGCATGGAAAAGCCCGGTCCCCTGACCCACTAAGGCTCAGTGGTAGTGTGTCCACTGCCTTATTTGTAGAAGGTTTTAACACTTGACCTGAAAAGTCAACAAAAGAATCACCGTCTCCCATCTTAATAAATTAAGTTCTATCTTCTCTAATCACTTCCTACAAACACACAAAGTCATCTGTTTCCTTTTGGCTTAGATCTTGTATAATGTTTGGAGGAAGAAGGTCTACTTTTGTCAGCACCCCTGTTAAATTTATTTGCTTTTCTAGTTCAAGGAAAAAGCCTGTAACTCTGAAAGTCATCCAATGCTTTTATTTATTTATTTAGCTCAGTTTGATTGATACATCTTTGTTCTGAGCTTATACAAAATTGACCACAACTACAGTAAAAGTGCCTCTCTTTAAAACACTTCCAGAATACCCACGTGTTCCCCTCCTGTGCTTGTCCTGCGTGGGAAGAAACTTGACCTTAAAGAAGGTACATTTGTTTCAGAAGTGCTCCATCAGAAATCTTTCTGGCTGATAAGTCCAGAGCTTGACAATTATTCAGACCACTTTGGTGCACGTAACTCTGCTTCTTGAGTTACAAGCAAGGGTTCTCAGGCTAAGATGGAAATAGGGCAGCTGGTTTGACTCCCCTTTGTGTCTGAGAAATCTTTCACCTGGCTCAGTGGGCAAAGGGAGTCACTTGGAGAAACAGAAATGTCACCCTAAGATACCATCAGTGCCGACATACACAAATAGATGTCTCTTAATGCTGGTTCATATTTGTTCTTTGGTTCCTTCTGGCATAATTAAGAAAACATGCTGTAAAAAATGAGGTTGATGATCATGCTTCCAAAGAATTTGTGTAAATATCTGTAGATGTGTTTGTGTCTATGAATGTGTATATACATATGTATTTATTTATTTCATGTTTCATAGGCCACCAAGATTTATTGTCCTTTGTAGTAAATATTGACCTTGGATTTATCTCAGTCAATGTTTACCTCTTAGGCCAATAAATCTTGAGGTTCACCTTAACAGAAGTCAATATCTGCTTAGTGTCCAGCTCCATCATTAATATAAATATTTTAGTGACCTTTGCATGTATTAGTCTATTTTTTAAAGTCAACTTAGTGATACAAATCCTATAGCACATCAGTAGGGGTTTTTTTCAGTTGTTTATTCTCGTAAGATTTTTGTAATAACCTCTGGTAGTCCTGTTGAGGTGTTGCAGAAAGTGTGTGGTGCATTTTTTGAGGAGAATCTCAGGAATGTGAGTGCAAGCTGCTGTTCCCAGTGGAGAGGGAGGTGGCCAGTAGCACCCATGTATATTTGTGTGGTTCATCACGTATCTACCTACTACCAGGGTATAAACATTGCTTTGATTGCTGCCCCTTTTCTGGGCTTTTTTCAAGACTTTCTTTGTAGGAGCAAATCTTTCTGAGATCAAGTGTTTGCTTTTCTGTATCTGTCACTGAGTTTAGGGTTAACAGGGACCTTTAGACCACCTAGTCTGACCTTTTTATCTCCTGCTGTCTTTATCTCCTCCATTTAAGAAGCAGTTCTTGCCGCCTTCCACCTCCCCTCCCTTCTGACCCTCACCAAGTGAAACTTCTCCGCAGTGTCCTTATTAAAGTTTTCCTTTTTAATTGCCTTTGATCTGGTGTGATAACATCTCAGTCTAGATTCCAGCTGCAGTGTCCCAGAGGAGCGTTGGTTGCTCTGTGGTTCTCTTTGGGCTGCTGCCCCCAAGCACGTGCAGACATTGCCCTTTCCTGCACGGAGACTCAGGCATGAGCACTGCATCTAAACGTTACCTCGAGCCGTTCAGGCATGGCTGGGGTCCCTCGTGATGCCCTCCCCCCAAAAACTGAGACGCTGCATCTAAACGTTACCTCGAGCCGTTCAGGCATGGCTGGGGTCCCTCGTGATGCCCTCCCCCCAAAAACTGAGACGCAAAGTGGCGTCTAAATGCTTATGACCTCTTCCCACCTCAGCTGGCCACAGGAAGAGGAAAAGAAGGCCATGATTTTGTTCACGAGCTGTGAAACCCTCTCTTTAAAATAAAGCAGCCTGAAGGCTCCAGGACAGTCGCTTAAATCAGGCACTGAGCTCAAAATTTTCCTTGTTATTAGTACTACTGCAGCACAAGGCACATACATAATACTCATGATTACAAACCACTTCACCAGCACAGATAAGAGAGATGTTCTTCATCCCAGAATATTTTCACTCCAAATCCCTGATTCTACCACCCCCTTTTCATTAAATTACTCCTTTTATTCCAACTTAGAGTGCTGACTGTTCACATGGATAAAAGCTTGCAGGGTTAAACCCTTTGTGAAACTATAGAAAATGTTCTGTGCATGTGGAGAGGTTTCTATTATTCGTTATAAAGGTGCTGCTGCAGTAAATGGTTTAAAAACATTGTACTATGGAGAATTCTGATCCCTGTCACATGAAACAGCATAAATGTCAGACCAGGGATTTATATGAATATTCCTTGAAGAGAAGCAAAGACAAGGAATTAGTTGTTCTCTTGTCCTATTTATTCCCTTTAATTGGATTTATTTTTAAGTGGGCTTTAGTATAGAAATTTCTGCTTCATTTCTTTATTGTATTTTGGAATTTCATATCAGCAGAGATAAAGCCTGCTTGCCCTACATTAAAAATATATTTAAACCAGTGCAGGTATGTTCCTCATACAGCAAATTCTAATTTTTTAAAACTATTTTTTAAACCTAACCTAAATCCCTTCTCAGCTTACAGAGAGTTATTATTTTAAGGTGCTGGTGTTGGAGCAGTTCGCAGCAGCAAACACGGCCAGGATTCAAGATTCAGAGCAATTACAGCTGCTGATACAAGTCTTCGAGGGAAGGAGCCGTGAAGCATTTTTTTTTCCAGAGGGATATGTGTGCTACAGGCCACAGCGTAGCTGGTTTGTGTGAGAGACCTGATAGAGCAAGTACAGCACTTGGCTGCTTTTCGGTGCATGCCTCCAAGTCAGGCTGAAGAGCAGCTTACTGTTGTCAACCTTTGATTCATAGAGTTGTGTAAATGGGCAAAAAATTCCTTTCTGTCATGCCAGAGGCCAAATTAAACAGAAATCTGTAAACCAGGAGGGTTATTTAGTTGGGAGGAAGCAACATGAGTCGCGTGATAATGTACTCCCGCAGGTTTTTTTTGCAATTTGTTTTGGGGCTGAGTCTGTCCTGGTTTATTTAATGCCATAAAACATAATTCTTTCTGCTGAGAAATTGCTTTAAAATTATACTGGCGTGAAAGCAAACACAGAGTTAGCAGAGCCAGGAAAGGTGCTTGAAGGTTTGGACTAGGAGTGACCACAAATGTCTCTGTTAATACTGATCCACCGGCGAATTCTTCGTGTTCCCTTTCAACCAGGCATTTAAAAAATGTACTGCAGATATGCAGGAAGGCATATACAACACTGCTTTTCCCCCTCTCCCATCCCAGCTATGCTAATGGAAGCCCAGCATAGCTGAGATTTCCAGATCTGCTATCGCTGTGGAAAGATAAAGGTAGACCCGTGCACGTTACATTGCTGAATTTAACATTGGGCACTTGTGATTTTTGTAATGTTTGCAGCAGAATGCGGAAGAAAGAGGCTGGTGCAGTGTTTGCTGGGCAGGTTTTGAAAACACAGTGAACTGCTCGGGGAATGAGTGCTGGGAGGTTGGAAGGAGCAGGTGTTGCTGCCAGGGATATTGCTGGGTCTCTTCAAGATGTCTTTGATGTACATTGTAGTGGTTAGTGAAGACTCGGAGAGAAAATTAATAAGAAAGACGGAATGAAGAAATGTAACGGTGTCTGAATTTATTTTCATAGGTATGAAGAAAGTGTGCCCTTAGGTCTGTGTTTGTGCATCTATGGATTTAAGCTTTTCATGCTTAAAAAGCTCCCTTTCCTTTGGAGCCCTGCAAATACAGACCACTTAAGAAAACATGCATGTTTTGTCTGATATAATCAATCTCTATTTTCTCCTTCTTTGAATTGGTGGAGCTGTTAAAAATGAAACTGCTTAATTGCAATAGTTCACTGAAATCTCCTACAAAAGAAGTATTTATTGTCTAGGGAAATTTTATCTCTAGTTCGTTTTATTGTAGAAGATTCTATCTCGGAAATGCTGTGAATCAGAGATGAAGGGGAGTAATGATGAACTTAAGGAAAACATAAGGAAAATGTGTGGGTGTATGAGTTTGCACATGTCTGTAAGCTATAATAGATATGCAAATAGAAAAGCAAGTGCTTGTGGACATGTGGTTTTGTGTTAGATGTGAATTTTATTCATCAGCTTCTTAACACTAGATTTACACACTTTAAAAAAAATCACTCTGACTCATTCTAGAGAACCTTTATCAGCTACTTTATAATGATTTCACTTACCGATCCAATTATAAACTGAATTAAATCCTATCCGCCAGCACAGGTTAAAATGTCTTTATTAGGCGCAGCGGCTTGATACCTGCAGGTGTGGGGGCACACAAGAAGGATGGACATTAATTAAGTGAGATGTGGGAGGTGGCTGCAGCCGTGTGTTCTGAGCCTGCCAGCCAGAGCAGACGCGTGTCGAACGCTCGCTGGCTCCTCGCAGCTCACGCCCCTGACTCGCGGGTGACTCGGAGCCACAACTCTGCGCCGCCTTGGCTTTGGCCTCTCATCCTTCCCCAGCTTTTCCAGTGCCCCCGTGTCTTGAGATATCTGTTATCAGAATTACCCAGGGAGTTTCCTGATGTACTAAATTATTTTACACGACCCACCCCCCTCCCAACTGCACTTACATTGAGCATCTTGTTGTTCTTTAGCATTGTGTTGTTCTTTAGCATCTTTAGCATTCTTGCAGTGTTCTGATTTTTATGTTAATGGCAAGGGCCACCAGGCATGGAAGGGTAAAGATTTTAGCCTAATTCCTAAAAGTTCTTATCTATTTTCGTGCTGATACAGTTGCCAGGCAGAGGTGCTGCCTGGTGGCACTCAAGGAGCACAAGCTATAGTCATAAAAATAGTGCGTAGGAGCAGTGAGTATATGACTTGAAAGAACAATCATAATTATCAAATCTAATTTTCCTATATCTATAGAAAACTGTTATAAATTATTCCTTCACAGAGTGCAAAAAAGAAAAGATTAATGTTATGTTCATGTCCAAGTTCCACAACCACAACAGTTTGTGTATATGGTCTGAATAGAAAAATTGGGCAGATTATTGGAATAAAACCTTTTCTGGCAACCATTTGCTAATCATAGGGATGCAAGAAAACATAAATATATATAATTTCATTTTCATGTGTTCAAAGGCAAAACAAGAAATGCTATTAGTGTTGGAGGGTAGATGTTCCTCTTCACTGCAGAATGTGAACTGTAAGGTAATGTTCATATTTACTTATATACATGTGAAATACAATTTATTATAGTTTATTATTGAAAATAATGCCCTATATCCCTATATAGGAATATACCTAGGGATATACGTTTTCATGTCCCTTTGCTGAGGGACATCTTCATCATCAGCTACTCCAAGAGGTGGAATAATAGTGCATTTCCAGCTGCAACCTTCTTTAAATCTCAGCATATAACGTTATATTTTCAGGTAATTTCATCTGTAGTAACCACGAGACTAGGGCATGGTGGTGGTCACCTGTATCAGTGCCACTTGCCAAGGGCTTCTCCCGCTGTACTACCTGATTCCTGAAGTAAGGATGAGGAGTGCGCAGTGACTCTCCAGCTTCATTGGGATAGTCCAGAAGAGGGAGCTTGAAATTAAAGAGTGAAGGGATTCAAAAGCACCAGAAGGAATAAATTGTTCAAATATGGGGACTTTGTTGTGGTCACCTGTGGAATTTGCTTCATATTAATAACAACAGAGACTTGTTTTGGGGATGATAATTATTCTTGTGGTGGTGTATTTCAGTCTGAGCAGAAGCAATTTTCTCTCAGTTACTAAGTTAAAACACTTATTCGTTCAAGTATTAAGTTAAAATACTTTTTTTTTTCAGCATGGCATCCTCCTGCTTTTACAGAATTTTGAGAAAGTAATAAATTGTGGGGAAAATGTAAATCATATACTCATGTGGAACTTAAAGGGCCATCCTTTTTGTTTAGTCAGCTCAAATACACCAAGCTCATTTCAGTGACACCAGGGATGAATTTGGCCCATGTTGTCTGCAGTCCATGGTTTGTTGTTGTGTTGAGCCTTTCCCTGGGTCACTTCTACAATGCCAATGCATACAAATTACAGCTCTGAATTTCTTACAGTGCCCTTTCATGCTTCAAATAATGATGCATTTGGGGCTTTCTCAAAGGAAAAGCTTCAGCAGAGGATGCTTGCAGCAATGCTGTGTTCTTATAGTATAAAATCTGCATAAATGTCCCTTTCTTTGTATTAGAGTTCAGTACCTGCTGGACCATCTTAGTTCCAAGATGGAAATCTTGAGAATGTTCACACACAGAAAACAAGAAAACAAATATCATTACGTTCAACTGAAATAGCATTTTCAACAATGCCTTCTTTTGATTTTACCTTTTTACTAAGACATGTAATTCTGAAGTAATTTCGTAGTGAAAAGTAGATCCTCTGAAGATATCACAGTAGGGCAATTAGACAGTTTCAAAACTTTTAAAATATTTTAAATGGGAAATGACATCAGCCATTTTCCACAGGAATATTTGGCTTCAGCAAACTGGTTCTTTTTCCCCCCAAAAAATCACGTTGCCCAATTTCTAATCGAGGCCTTGTGGTCTGCATGGACTGTGTTGGTGAGCAGTGGTATTAGTGGTGGGAAGTTGGGATCCAGCCTCTTTGCAGTTATTCACGCAGAAGGGCAGATATTCCTCCATCAGGACACAGAGAGCATATTTTCCGAGCGTTACGCATGGGAGTTGCTCCAGCTGGCCTCTGACTCACGCTGCCCTGCCTCCCCCGTGTCTGCGGCCCAGCCCGGGACCACCTCATCACTCCCACTGGGAGCAGCTCCCTGCCAAGCCCTGGGCTCCCGGCAGGTGGACGGGGCTCCCAGACATCCCTGCTCCCAGCTCCTGCTCAGTCTGGGTACAGTTGGCTGCTCTAACCAAGAGCCTTGCCCAGTTTGGAAACAATCCCCTTCCCCAGGCCCCTCTTCCAGGGTTTGACCACCCTCATAGTGATTTTTTTTCCCCCCATTGGATCAGGTGGTAATTTCCTCTGTTCCCGTTTGTGCTTCTTGTGTTAACAGCAATAAGATCTCCCTGATCCTATTTTCAGGAGAGACCAAACACAGTTCTCCCACCTTCTTTTCATCTGCTGTGTCCTCCAGGCCCTGGACCATTTTGATGGCCACTGTGGACTCTGTCCAGTTTGTCAGTGTCTTTCTTGTATGGGGGAGCCCAAAACTAGCCATGGTACTCCAGGCTGTCCAAGAGGGGCTGAGCAGAGGGAAACAATCAATTCCTTCAACCTGCTGCCTGCACTCCTGGTGATACAGCCCAATCTGCAGTTGTTCTTGAACTGCAGGTTGTTGAAAGCCGTGAAACTGCTCTGCCATGAAGGACTCTGGAGAGCTGCCCTGTGTCCAGCTGGGGCTGCTCAAAGGGGTGTCCTGTGCCTGCAGCCTGGGGTTGGGCACGAGGTGAGATGGGGCTGAGCGTGCACACTGTGCAGTGCTCCTCCTCTGCCTCCCAGCGCCCAGCGTGTGCTCTGCCACGGGGCTTCTTGTGCAAGTGGTGATGGGCGGCAGCTGGGGCCAGCTCAGGGAAGTGTGGGTCTTCCCTCGACTTTGGGAAAGGTTCGGTGGGGGTGATCGTAAGAGGTGGACCTGAGTTACATTTCCACCGAGCTCTGCCTCTCGGACAGGGTGGTGCAAGCAAGGCTTGGCAGCGTGGCTTCAATGAAGTGGTGCTTCTGAGGGATGGCTGTGGGATTGGGCCCTGTCATTCCTGAGACACATTGTTTGGCTCCTTTTCTTGCCTGTTATTGCAGTGATCCATGGCGGATAGTTTTCCAGATGAATATCCCTGCAGACACTCTCTCTGGAAGATGTTAATGTGGAAGATGATGTGACCCACTGGCACGTAGATGTATAGAACCTGTAAAATGGATTGATGCTCTGCTCATAAAGTTGTATTCCGTTCACTGGGTGTAATAATTAATGAACCTATAAAGGACTTCATAAAACAGTAAAAATGGAAATATTCACAGAAATAGAAGATGACACATTTTTATTTCTTTCTGTTTCATGTGTCTGTTACTTATGTGGACCTGTGACTTAATACATGTTAGGGAATTAGACATGGTCTTTAATGTTAACCTGCCATTCACAGTGTCTTCTCACATCCAATTTCAAAGACATCTATGATCATTATGGTAAAATCAATGCATGTGTTAACTGTAATAATAACTAATCATCAGCCATTATAATAAAGTAATTAAATATTCTACATTGTTAATAGCTTTGGATGCTGCTATAATTAATTTGTTGCTGTCCTAACAGGAAAAGAAATTAACAGAAGCAGATGGGTAATGTTTTTATTAAGGCTTCAGTACTGACTCTTTCTTAGGTACATGCCTGTGACACCACATATTTGATTACAGCATTTGTAAGCTCGGGGCTGTTAATTTTAAATACCTCTAAAAAAGGAATCTTTTATTTTACCTGGTTGCCTTGCTTTTATTCTCAGTAGTCAGTAAATCATGGTAATAGCTCCTGGTGGTTCCAGTATTGTACATCAGCAAGGACTTGCAGCATTCCTGGGAACAGGCAGTATGGATTGGAGCCTTATACTTACACATAGCAGAGACCCTTGCAATTTATTCAGTGGTAAAGTACTGTGTTTATTCCTTCACTACACAGATGTTTACTGAAGCCAGTCTGGTTTAAATTCAGTGCTCCTCATCCTTACAGAGCAAGAGAAGCTGTTAGAACAATTGCTAGAAAGTTGTTGTCTTTTCAGGAAATGAATCATAAGAAAATCTTAAACATGCTTAGGAAGACCCCGTACACCCCCACTCCCCTACCTCCCCACCTTAGAAATCTCAAAATAGTACCCAGAGCTACAGCTAAATGAAGGTGGAGTTACTATCAACTCTGTTTACTAAACTTTAAAGGTATGTAAGTAGGAAAGATTTAAAATAAAATCCTGCTGCTGGGGCAGCCTCACTCCAACAAAATGTTGCATGTCTTTTGTTGAATTATGCCAGAACAGCTCCATATCTTTTAAAGCTGTCCTCAACAACACAGGGCTGGCTTTGTTTTGCTAGAGAGATAGCAAAAGAGGAAAGAACTGCATAGCGCAAACATTGAAGGCTTTCTGAGGCTGCCTGCACAATGAAATTGTTCTGATTGAACTCTTGACAAATTATAACCTGCAGGTATAGTGAGGATTTTCCATTTTTGCCTAACACATATACATTTTGTCTCTTCCATTTTTCCTTCCCTGCAATGCATTCAGCACAGCAAGGGCTGGAAAGAAATCTGATTGTGAAACTGATAAATTGTCTTACATAGTTTCCCTATTTTGGCCATTGCCATGGTCTGGTTCTGAAAGTGCTTGGAATTCTCTTTCTCTCGTTTTGTTTTAACAAGCTTCTTCTCAGTTGCCTATTGCCAGTGCTATAATACTCACAGTGCACGTCATTTTTTTTTTTCTATCTCATTATTCTATGTCGACTCCAAGAAGCCTCGGTGTAAAAGCAGATGAGATGATTTATTTTTATCACTCACTTTTTCTCATGAGAAAGAGAACCCCTTGGCCCTGCCCTCTCCTCTGGCTTCCTCTTAGCACAGGCATTTGCTTCTTGGCAAATGGGGGAGTCTATAAAATGCTACTGAATTAAATCCGCAAAGTGTTTCATTATATTTGTTTTGCAGTCACTCTGATAGATCCTTTTCTGGTATAAATAGCTGCAGTCTCATTGGTTTGAGTGCAGTTTGCATTCTTTTCATGAGAAGGGAATTGGCTCTAGCTGGCCAGGTGGCCAGGAGTCATCAGAGATGCCAGACAACAGAGGATCAGCCCCTGTGATTCCGGGTCTGATTGCAGTTGTTTGCAATTCCATGTACACTCAGGGAAGACACTTTATGTGTTAAAACTTGCTGCAAGCCTTTGATATCCTTGACCTTTTAAAAAAAGTCTTCTAAATTTTGATATCCCCTAAGCAGACAGCTGGTATTTTTTGATTGAATAGATAGAGATTTCATGTCTAAACGCATTTCTTGGTTTCACTTTGTTGGATTAGTTCACTGTATGTTCTCTGCTGCTCTCAATCTTTTTTTGTGATTTGTTTTTGAATGATACAATTGAAAGGTTGCAAAGAATTAAAGGTGCAGAAATGCCCCTGGAAAACATTAGGGATGTCCTGCTAGTGTCTCCCTTTGGACCTAAAGGGCATTCAGGTACGCACAGTCTCACCTGCAACTACACTTCCAAGCCAAAAAAAAAAAAAATTGCCCCTGATACTTTCTGGTTGGAACAAATGTTTGACTCTCAGGTGCCACGAGTAATCAGATGTAGATCCTGTGGGAGGAGGTAGGGAAGGTGTGAAAAAATCGCAGAGCCTGTCAAAATCTTTGGCTCTGGAGAGGGTAAGGAAGAGCCCTCCAGGTGCTGATGCTGAGCCCGGGACACGCCGGGTGCAGCGCAGCTCTCTTGGTTCAATCTCCTGAAACAACAGCTTAAATACCAGAACTGGTGCCCTATTTTCTTCATCCATCACCTGAATAAGTCATCTGGAAAGAGGGCAAACGATACATTGTCAACAAAATAAAGAAATCCCTCTGAGCAGTTCTCATTTACAGCACAATCATAAAAACCCTGGCAAAAAATCAAACCGTTTCCATATCACAGTTGAGCACACAGCACTGCGGGCACGGTCGGTGTCAACAGAGCAGGGGCAGGAGACAGAGGCTGCTGTGTTCTTGGTGCTGCAGCTCAGACACAAGATGAAATCATGGTAGTTCAACGTTTGAAGACTTAACTACTGATTTTCTGGCTTTCTGTTTATGCTGGAATAAAACCTGCTCGTGCTTGGAAAAAAATTATGTTGTTGGGAATGTGTTTGCATGTGTTTGGCCCTAATTATTTAAAAAACCCCTTCAAACCCAAGAAATACAGCTACCTACTTTTGCAGAGCTGTAGGAGACCCTAGTTGCAATCTGTGCTTGGTGGTGGGATGGTTGCAGCACTGTATTTGTAAGGGTTGTTTTTTACTGTAATGGCCAGAGAATGATTTTGGAGTCTTATAAACAAGTGCGTGGCACAGGAAAAAAAACAACAGACCTTATTTTTGGCCTTGACTGAATTGTTTATGCCTTTAGCAAGTGCCACTACTTAACTTATTCAGTATTTAAAGCTTGTTTTCTCTACATAGTACAGGCCCAGAACACATGGCTGGAATCATGGGAGCATCAGACCTTTACTGGGGAGGTGGGAAATATGTCTGTTTTTTGCAGTTTCAGATTTTGGCTTGGATCAGGAACATTTAAAAATTGTTGAAGTATTTTGGTATACTGATCCTTGTGACATTTTTGTGTTTATTTCAGACGATAAAGGTAATAAGAAAAATTTCCAAACAGACTCTGTACTTAGTCTGAACTGATTCAAAGGCCATATTTCATATAGGGACCTTAAGCATTTGGTACTTTAGGAGATGATAATTTCCAGAGGGGTGGTTTTCTCTGGTGGTATTCTGAAAGACCCAGTTCTTGGCTGCCAGACTTGTAGGCTGAGAAACTCTGAGGCTGCCTGCTGATCCATATCCTTGGAGATCTGAGGATCTTTAATGAATCTCATATGGAGTATCCAAAAGCAGAAACACTTCAACCCATTAATCAATGTGAGAGATCTTGACCTAATCATATCAATTAAGAGCAGTAATTCCCTGGTAGAAAAGGAACATGATGGTGTGTTTTCAGTGACAGTTGTGATATTACTGGTCACTTACATTTATATCAAAGGCATGCCCTTGTTTCACTTTGGAGTTGTAAATCAGCATCACCATAACTTTGGGTACCTTGCATGTCTGTGTGTTCATATTTACTTCAAAGTTTGATGACATCTCCTTCAAAGGTCTCTTCAAAAATACAAGTCTTGTATAATAAGATTAAGACTTCACTGAAATAAGATTAAGACTTCACCCCATCATATATGGGGTACTAGAATATTTACACTGATATTCTGCTACACAGTAGAGTATTAGGGTAAATCTGCTGCTGCTAAGAGACTTTGGATTCATTACATTGTCAGCTGAAGGTTTTAGTCTGTGAGTTTATAGAGGGGCTTTTTTTGGATAAAACTAAAAGGTGATGTAGAAATAAAGTATGGAACATTTTGGAGAAGGGTGCAATGCTATACATAATTTATTGGGCACTGTTAGTACAGTCAATTGCTAAGTTATAAATAAAGCACAGGATTAAAACAAGGATGAAAGGGTGAAACTGTGGGTAGTTATTTCCTCTGTATTTCTATTAAAAAAAAAAAAGGTTTCCAAGTTTGCTCAAACAGCACATTTTAGTTTGGTTATTGATATTCACTGTGCTGTGAATATTTTTGGATCTATCACATTGAAGATTTTCTTCTCTGCCTCACAGAGTGCCTTTCCCTCAGTAAATGTTGTGCAGGCTGCAGGACTGTTCTCAGAGCTGGGTGAGGTGCCCGGGCACAGCCATGGGGAAACCTCAGGGAGGCAAATGAGCCTCTGTCACACTGAATTCCCAGTCCCAGAGCTGCTGAAGAACAACTGGACTTGCCTCACGGACACAAAGTCCCTGGGTGGCTGTTCCGGTTCAGCACCCACCAGTGTGGGAGCTTCCCCATCCCACTGGAACCTCAGCTCCCAGTTCTAGGTGCAGGGTTGGCACAGGGACCAGCTCCAGAGATTTGTCCGTACCAGGCAGATAATTTCTGCCAGCAGGGAAGTTCCTTGAACTGGAGAAATGCTAAACCCATGTAAGATCACAAAAATGAGTTTAGCGGATTTAAGAATAAAGTCCATAGACTTTTCAAAATAATTTATTGTAGGTCTTTGCCTTGGTGCTCAGAATGAGGTGAAGAAGATGTTTCTCCTTGATGCCTTGGAGCAGGCTTTGTATCCATGGTGGAGGTGTTTCCTGAGTGTGAGTAGGAATAGCACAGAGTGGGCCTGATGGAACAACAGGGGTAAAATATATCATTTTGTTATATATAGGTCAAGGGCTGAGCATCCCTTGCAGGTGCTGCAGGAGGTGCCTGGTTTGAAATCTCCCAGTTCTCCTACAAGTGGTGCTGACGCAGAGCTGTGATACTGAGCAAAAGCATTCAGACTGCTGAAGAGGAAAGACATGAGCAATTTGAACTTAGGAGTGAAACATTTCCTAGAACTGAGTCTGAATAAAGTCTGGAACAGTTGAACAGGAAATAACCTAATAATGGGATTTTACAATATGCATTTCCCATATAAGGCATTGAAATGTAGCATAGGTTTCATGGGTTTGATTGCTGATCTTCTGGCTATTTTGATGACAATTTTAGGTTTTCTCCCTGTTTGTGTTCTGTTATGTTTGTGAGGTCCTGTCTCCATTCCAGGCTGAAGTGCCTCATGTTGTCAGTGGTCCCTGGATGGGCCATCCCTAGGCCAGACCAGGGAAGAGACCAGTTAACAATGCCCTCTTGCTGCCTTTTGTTTTTGTCGGGGAGCTATTTCCTTTAGCCCTTGAGACTGATGCATAGGAAGGGGAAGAGAGGTGGGGAGCGCCCGTCTCAATGTGGTTCATGCTTCTGAAAATAAGTTCCCCAAAATCTGATGTGGGGAAAGGAAGCCCTGGCTCCACAGAGCCTGCTGTCTCCCTCAATAAACAAAGGACTGGATTTGGGCAAGTTGCCCGAAGTGTTGGTGCAGGGTGTGTTCCCATCCCTACAGCTCTGCCTGGCCTTTTAAGGCTATGTGACAGTGAGCTGGAGACATGGAAAGGTGTGTAATTCAGCCATGATTAATGAGCACAAGGCCCTTCTGCAGCTTCCCTCTTTCTGCAGCATCAGATTCCCTTCTCACGGTAACTCGCTGAGATTCTCAGAGTTTGGCCTCTTCTGCACTGTGAGTGCAATCTCCTGCCAGCTCTTATGCTACATTAATTTAGAGCCGACTACCTTTCCAAATGTGCTCTGTACTGTGGAACAGGTTTAGCCTGTGAGTGCAAGGCCAGATGTTCAGAAGAGGAGAGCTCCCGTTTGGGCATCTGGCAATCACTGCTGGGACACAAACCCATCGCAGCTGGAAATCCAAAGTCTCTCTGCTTAGACAACACAATACTCAGGCTGGCTGGTTTGTACAGTGCTGTAAGAGGTGCCTTTATGCTTATAATTCAGGAGTTATTTCAAAATAGCACACATCAAATCATGGTCTCAGTTTTAAACCACAACGCGTGCCTAACAAGTTATTTTGATTTCTTGCCGAGCAGGGGTTCACTTTCCAGTTACTGCCAATGTTTTCCGTTCCTTTTTCTGCAAAATCTGTTAACAAAGGCTAAATAAACAACGAGGGTAGGTCTACTGGCTAGATAAGAAATAGCTCTGATTTATTAATACACGTTTCTTTTTTTTTTTCCAGTGACATATTCGACGCCATGTTCCCTGTCACACACATCGCAGGAGAAACAGTCATACAACAGGGTAATTCTTCCTGTCATCTCTCCTCCTGCATGTTTGTTCAGGTTGTACAGTTCACATCTCTCCAGCTGAGATTTCACTCTCTTTGCTTAGTGGGAAGAACAACCATATTCCAAAAGCATCCAAGTGTGCAGCTATATGATAAGCTCATGGATGCAGGTCTTTTGCTACACATGCAGAGGTCTCCTACAAAACCACACGTGTAGATCTCCAGGGTTTCAAAGTGCTACAGTTAAATGTAGATCAATAGCACTTCAAATTAAGATGTTCATTCCTCAACTGAAGATAGTCAGGAAGTAAATCCCAGCTCAGAATGCATAAGGGTGGCACAGACTAGCTGGGAGTAATTAGAGATGGAAAATATTTTTATGGTTGTTGGGAATATTCAACACCTCATTGTGCTGTATCTGAGTTATCACACTTGGCAAGTTACCTGCATGCCTGCAGCACGTTGTGGAGAACTTCATTACCCTCAGGCTATATTAAAACCTCCTGAGTGTTTACCCTGAATGAAGTATTGAATCAATCAAAAGAGATAAATTAATGCAATTGAAAGATATTAATAGTAAGAAATCATAGTGACACTTTGATTTATGAAGGCAAATAGGCAAAGATGTTTCAGAAAATTAACCTCTCTGAAAGTAATCTGGTGTACAAACCTGTGCAAATATGTACAGGATTAAATACAGGGACAGGAAGTTATTGAATAGCTTGGCAGACCTTCAGGAAACAATCACATTTTGTATTTTGATTCCAGGTGATGAAGGAGACAACTTCTATGTGATTGACCAAGGCGAGGTGGATGTGAGTATGCTCTTGCAGTTTAATATTTATTTTGAAGCTACACAATAAAACTGTGTGCTTTGGCACGCAGCTTGAGCCAGCCCTGTGCTGTGGTTCTGTCTCCTTTCTTCTTGAACTAGATTTCACAGGACTGGTTTCATTACTTTGCTTTTGTTGTGTTAAGTCATTTGTTCATAATTTTAAAATTGGCATGTTTAACATCCCAGCTTATTTGTCCATTCCAAGCAGGAAAATATGGTATCAAAACCAAGCAAATGACATTATCTTCAGAGCCCTAACCACACCTGGAGGTGTGCAGTCTTTGGCAGAGCAGGCCACCATGCTGGAATGCACCTGAGGGTTCAGATCAACCATAAAGAAAATATTTTCTTGTTTCTGTTAGCTTAGCTCATGTGTTGTTTGTTTTTTTTTTTTTTTTTTTTTTTCACAAATTGAGATACAGCCTCAGGCAGTGAGTTTCATCTTGGAAACCTTAATTTGCTTTTAAAATTAGGTCCAAATATAAGAACAATGCAGCATATTAATAAAGCAAGGATTATTATAAGTGTAAAGTGATCTGTTAGACCACAAAATGTTTGCAGGAGTATGCAGTGGTTTAATCAGCAAGCTTCTTTCTGAGCTTGACTTCCAAATCATAAACTATTCACCTCTTATCATTTCCATTCTGTATGAAACTCACCCTTTTGCAGTTTTGCTGCAAGTTCCTACACACATCTGATGTATCCACAGTTGTTGGGTAGGATAGACTTCCTCATTAGCAACTTTGCTCTTCAGATGCCCACAAGAGTTTTGTTTGGCATATTTAAAGAAGAAGGTGATTTATTTTAAATCCAGGCAGGAGGCATAGAGTTATTTTAGTGAAAGTTATTTTTTTTTAGCGATGTTTGTGTCAGGAGACCATCTAATTGGTATTGTTGGGAATTGAGAAACCTCACATGCTGCCTCGGAAGTTGCTCCTCAGGAAATCCGTCTGACTCACTGTTCCTATCAGACAACCCTCTCAATAGCAAACACTGCCACATCCACAGGGCCAGAAAATAAAAGAGCAATATTTATAGAACAGTGTTAAAATTTAGTTTTAAAATAATTGGTTAGGGACCGATAGGGAGCTAAATGAGTTCACTGGCTTTGAATCAGACCCACAAACACGTAAATGCACATGCTGAAGTTATAGATTAATCCATTTTAAAAATAATTTGTCCTTTCTCGACACCTTTAGGAAAACTTTATTCAGTGTTTGGCTCAGGGATAGTGAGGGACTGAATTACATCAGAAACCAATCTGCAAACCCTTTGCAGTTAATTTCAAAAGACATAATATTCCATATGCACATATTGCTCTTATGAAACACTGACAAAATGGGATTTCATTCAGTCGATTGCAATTTTGATTTCATGAACATTCTCAGTTCCTACTCCCCTAAAATCTTCCTATAGCAGCTAGGACAGCTCAAAATGACAGATCCACCCTAATGTCATCCTGATACTTCTCAGAGACATGTGTAGACATCATCTGTGGGATAGATATTTCCTAACAAGACTTAAAAATGTAATCTGGACTGAGCTTATTCCAGAGACGACCAAAGCTCCTGACCATCTCTTTGTCCACTCTTCTCTCACCAGCTCTCATGCTGTCCCACTTCAGCACCCCCTAAGGTGCTCTTCCCATCTCCTCAGCTTGGTGCTCGCTCCTTCCTAAGCTTTTCCTAAAACTTCAGCCAAAACACGCTCTGAATCCCAGTGCAAGATGCTGTGGGAGGCACAAGGCATTTTGTCATCCAGGAGCTACACCCTGGCAGCTACAGAAGTTCTCGGCATTAACTGCCCTGCTGGGAAGCTGCAGGGAGGTGGTCCCGTTCTCCCCCTCCGAGTAAAGTCTGCAGCAGGGCCACCAGTGCAGAGCGAGTTGCTCCTGTGTAAGGCAGCAGCTCCCAGAGCCCTTGGTTTGCACCATCACTCTGTATGTGGTGCTCCCCAGGAGAGTTCTTCCACTTTCTGGGCAGAACTACTAGAATCCCTGTTGTCTGAGGAAACTCCAGCCTGCTAGTAAGCGAGCTGCTGTTCATTTAAGCCTTGCCAGATACTTTTTTGGCATGTTTCCATGCTCCTCCAAGAAAAAAAAGCGACTTGGAGTGGAGACAATTGACCCCGAGACAGAGCCTCGAGACACTTTCTGCCTGGTTCAGCTGGTGTTGGCATGTGCATGGAGGCTTTAACCCCTGGCCAGGGTCTCTGCTGCCATTCTCTGATCTGCTGGGAAGCGGCAGGAATATCAGGAGTGGTAGATTCAAGGAGCAATTTACTCTCAGAACATCGTGACTGATAATCACCCACATTTTCCATACACTTGCAAGGACACTCATAAAGGAAGTTGCAAGTGTCATCGTAAAATTCCTACCCATGGAAGAAAGTCATGACAAAACCGAAAAAACCCCAATAAAATCTATCAACCAAGCAACCAAAACCAAACAGAAACCACCAACAGAACAAGAACAACAAAATCAGTGTGTGGTATTTTGAGTTTAAAAAACTGTAGCATTTAGAAGTAATTTTTGTCAGAGTTTTGGCACAGGCACCCCAAAAACTAAGTAAGGGCTTTCTAATATTTTCCCTTACAAAATAGTCTGAGTCAAATTAGAAGTACAATAAAGTATTTTTAAAATATAATAGCACTGCATTCTCAACTCTTACATTTTCTTAGGGTATAAACAAGACCTATTAGCAGAGAATAAAGTTCCTGTGCATTTTCATCTGTGGGCCAAGGGAGGGGCATAGATTTTCATATGTAAAAGAAGGACTTTAGATTAAGAAACATGTAGGTCTTGGAAAACCTGGGGTTTTCCTCTGGTCTACTGTATCCTACAAACCAGGTATATTTTGACCAAAGCAGGCATTGGATGGGAAAGGACATCATCACGTTATCAGTCACAGTCTTCCTCCCTAGCACATCAGGGTTGAGGGGAATTGTTAACTCATGGCCCATCCCTGCAGACCTCAGTGTACGAGGCAGATGATGGCACAAACTTTGAAGTCTTAGAGGTCAGTTGTCCACTGGGAGCTTTCCTGCTCAGACAAATGGGAACGTGCGCCAAAAAGTAGCGGGCAGAGCTTAAATTACAGCTTCCAGTAAAGATGTTGAAAGTACCTGCTAAAATATGACTTGCAAAAATCTCTAATCCATATTTCTAAATATAAAATGACTTCCTGTTTGTTATTTTAATCTCACAACCTCACATTTTTTACTTTAAAAAGCGCCGTCGACTGCCCTTTTCAAACAGATGTATTTTTTTAGACTCAGAAACTTCCTATTCTATTTAATGTCACAGTAACCTTCTCTACAGGCATTCTCAGGTTGTCTTCTTGTAAAACAACAGCAGCCAAACTGTAGTATGGTGAAAATCAAAATGAAAACTTTTCAGCGTTTTTTTCCTTAAATTTCTGTCTTTAGTGTATAAATCTCTGTGTGGAACTATACATGAATATTGTGGACAGTAGATAAAATTATCTTTTGATTGTAGGTCAAATCTTCCTGAAGCCCTTATTGTATATACAAACTGTCTAATTTGTGTATACAAAGATGAAAATTACACAGTGTTTTATGTGAGAATACTGTTGGATTTTAAAACTAGTTATATTTAATGGTTAGATTCCATAGATTGCTTCTGCTTTGAATTCTTCCATCATGAATGATTTTTCTTCTTTCAGAAGGTTGCCTTTTGAAATTTGAAGCAGAACATTTTAAAGTTTGGGGTTTTTCAGCTTGAACTTTTAAGGATTCTTAAGGCAGTCTCCAAGTTCATATGTTCAAATTCAAAGTACAAATAAAGCACTAGTTTTATTTGAGAAAACTACCCACATATAAATACCCTTCATGTCTAAGGCTTGTTTATTTTTCCAAGAATAAATAAAACTCCTCTTCATTTTCAGATAACAAATATTAAGGCTTGAAAAGACACAAAGCACAAATTATTACAAACAGATCTAAGGGAGGGGATTTAAGATGTAAGAGTTGCAATGCCTGGAACAAATTAGATTGTCCACATAGATCACAGAGTGGCAGCACACAAAGAAATACTAGCTGTTAACTTGAAATCAGCAATACAAAATTAAAGGAAAGATAAATTCACTCTAGTGAAGCTCAGAGATATTCATAACCTGTCTTCAAAGTAAAATGCTCATGGGCAAAGTTCCCTTCTGCCCAGGTGTATTCCTGTGGCACTGAACGTTGTGTGACTCTGCATCTTCTCCCACAGATCGTGCCCATGGGTAGCACAGCCCATTTGCCTCCTAAAAAATAATGAAATGAACTAAGTTGTGTGATTCTCAAGCCCCCAGAAATTGCAGTGCTTGTTCTAGATGGCGGAAAACAATAGAAAACTAAAGTACTTTTAGTCTGAGGAAAGGAGGTGGTCCTGATGGCTTGGTTGTACTGGGGCATTTGCAGTTCTACTTTTCCTCTTCAGCTGCATGAAAGAAGGTCCCACTATTATGGATCTGTGACTGGCAGGTCAAGTGACAATTAGGAATAATACATTTATGTCCTCGCCCCTTTGGTGAGAGCTCACAAATGCCTAAAACTGAGCCAAAACCTCAGCCCAGCATTTTTTAGGATAAATAGGGAGATCGTCTGAGCCACTGCCATATAAAATCAACTTTCATAAGCTGTTCTGAGCCTAAAATAGCTTTTCTTCCCACACCTTACAAACAGAACGACTTTCCTTTCCACTTCTTTTTTAAAAATCTATTTTAAAGGGATTTATAGTGGAGCTGAACTCTGTTAAAGGGCAGGATGGCTTTGCAGTGTACCATCAACGCACTTTAACTTCATCGTGAACACAGAAGCTGAGTGTTGACTTCGGCCTTTGCAGAGACTGAAGTCCAATGGTTTTGCTTCTAGAAAACAACTTATTCTCAAGCTGTTTTCTCTTTCAGAGATTGATATTCAAAATGACATTTTTATTGGGGGAGTGAATGCTGGGCCCAAAGACTGTCAGATCAGTGATTTGGTTTCACCTCAGAGTACTTTAAACCTGACACCCTTAGGGTGGAGGAATGACCATTTGCATAAACTGTTTAAGGCGAGATGTCAAACATGTTTTGCAGAGTCTTGTCAAGTAGGACAGCAAAATTAAAGGAGTCTTAAAGCAGTTTTGTAGTAACCTCTCTAAATAATGACTGTGCAGCACTCAATGTCCATCCTTCACTTGCTCAAACTTGAGTTTTGTCAGTGCAATTCCCCTCTCTGGGCTGCAGTCACATCCTGCACGCCACTTTAACAAGAAATGTCACCTTATCGCTTCAAAATATGTGTTGGAATAAGTTTATCTCCTGCTTGTAATTCACACCCTTCTTCCGTAACAAAACCTGTGTTTTTCAACAGAAGAGTGTATAGAAACACATGTATTTTTGGTGTGCTGAAAACGAATCAAATGTACCATGTCAGTTGGCATTCAGGATGTGGTCCAAAACTCATTGGAATTATCAGATTTTCCCCACCACCCCTGAGACTTTTTACTGAGGAGACATGGATTTCTGTACTGTAGCAAACCCTGGGTGCATCCAGTGAAATTCCCACAGAAGAAGGGTATCCCTACAGTCAAATATCCATCTGGTCAATTTTGCAATGAATTAATAGAGTTTACAAGTGTTCATACATTCTCATTGTGTTACAAGTCTTTCAGAATCCTCATTTTATTCATCCATTTCTCCTGCTTGTTTCACAAAAAAAAAAGGAGCCACAGAATTACCTGCTTGTTTCACCAGGAAAGTGCTTGGGTTTGCCTGGCTTTTTTAAAACTTCTTTTTTTTAATTTCATTTTTTCATCGTGAGGAGAACCAAAAGTAGATTCAATGTTCTATGAGATTTTCTTTCTGCAGTGAAAGTTTGAAAGGGGAGGCTGTTGCTTTTCTCTTGTGAGGTATTCTCCTGGGTGACATTCATTCTGTCATAGTGAAGAAATGAAGCTATAGCTTTTGTGGCTCGAGCTCTTTCTTGGCAGTCTGCAACCACCTGCCTGTTTGGGATTATTTTTACGCTTTATTTTTAAGCCCCTTGATCCTCAGATGTTCCAGTAGCACCAGGAGCCACCACATTGCCTGGAGTTCAGCTGCTCCTTTTCAGCTGATACCCAAGAGGTCTCTTGATCAGCTGAACTGCTCGTGGCCTCATCCGTCTCCTACTGAACCAGCATTTCACTGACCTCAGTAGGAGCAGGAGCAAATTTTAATTGAATATTGTGAAGATAAATTTGGATTGATTCCAGCTGTATTTTGTAATATGCCTTTTCATCATAGAACGAAGATAGAATTAAAACGAATACTGACAGGTTGTTGAATTTTGACCCCAGTTCATTTATTTTGGTCACCGTATTTTCTCCTGCCCAGCTTGAGCACAGCTCTAATTCATGCATTTTTTAAAAACTGCTACTTTATTACTCAGTAATTGGTGTCAGGTTATGGTCTTTGCCTTTGCAATATTTTCTGCTTAAGATGAGAATACCTGCCTAGTTTATTCATCTTATTTTTCTTCACAGAACTTCCAAACAAATGAATTAATACTGGTTGATTTCTGCTGTTACTGGTCTGTAACAGATGGGGATATATTCTGCCCTGGGTAAATGCACCCAGCCTTTCCTTCCCTCCGAACTCACAGACACAGCAATAGAATTGAAAGGGTTTGGTTTGTAGTTTATAGCAGCAAGGCTACAACCAAACTGCAGAATGCCCAACCCACACCAGCCACTGCTATGGCTCATGAGCTGCATTGTCAATGAATAAATTGTGAGGAAAACCCAGCCCAGCAGAAAGCACCTGCACGAGTCCCCTTCCTCTAGAGAGGGTTTCACGTAACACTCAAGTGTAGGAATTCTTCTCAAGTTAAACATAATCCAGGAAAAATACGGCAGCAGTGGTATTGATCCCGACTGTGTTCCAAGAGGATATGTTGCCTAAGTAGGTGTGGGGCAAATGCTGCATCCTGAGTTCTCTAGAGCTGATGTTCAAGATGAAGGGTAATTCTGCACAGAGTTTCTCAAGCCCAAAGAACTTAGTTGTCCTCACTAAGAGAGAAGGAAATCTGTAAAGTTATATTTAAATGGTTGTTGGAGGCACTAGGCTTAGGGAAGAAAAAAAAATGTTCCTTTTCAAAAGATATTTCCTTGTTTTGACTGTTTTTCATTTCATGGCCATGGCACATTTCAGCAACCCTCATTACACACATCAACAAATCTCCTTCCTTTCAAGTCTGACAGTGTTAATAAAAAGCCAAAGTTGTGACAGTTCTGCTTGTTGACTGCCTGAGCCTTGAACACAAGAGGGAAAACATGATGCCAGTTAACCATGGGAGCTGAAAACCCAGAGAGCAAATAAAGTCATTGTACTGAAGGAAGACAACTTGAAATTCTGTCCACAGAGCAGGTTGTTCCCCTCTTTGGGGACCAACTGTCGGAAGTGTCACGCTCTTGTTTTCCTTCTGTGTCCCCAACATTGACAATTAGAAAGGAAATTACTAACAGCCTTTTAGGTAACTGGCAGTAGGAGCAGAACTGCCACCAAGTCTCCAAACTGTTTTTGCTTCTTGTTTTGTCTTGTGCTGTGGTAGGTTTATGTCAACGGGGAGTGGGTCACCAGCATTGGAGAAGGAGGCAGCTTTGGGGAGCTGGCACTGATCTATGGAACACCCCGGGCTGCCACTGTCAAGGCCAAGACAGACCTGAAGCTCTGGGGCATCGACAGAGACAGCTACAGACGCATTTTAATGGTGAGTTTATGGAGAAGGGGCTTGTTTGTGGAGTTATTTCTTGCTTTATTTTGCGGTTCTGTGCTCAGAGGAGGAGGTAGAAGGCTGTGCAGTCTGTGCTTCCACATAAAAGAGACAGGACATGACAAAAACACTGAGCAACTGAATGAAGTGAACTGAAAGAAAAGGGGACAAGATTCAGCAGAAAGGCGCTGAGTCAGAAATGCAATTGAGAAACATTATGCATAACTGTTCTACGTGAATGAAAACCTCAGGAGGCCTCCGTTACCCACCAAAGCTATGCAAATCCTCTCCTTATCGTGAGCTTGGAAATATCTCTCAGCAGCACCCCTTGCCTGTGAAGTCTTTGTCTGATCTTGTATTACTTTCCTCAAGGCAGGTGATAGAAAGTAAATCCAGCTCCACTAAAATAATAAAAGTTCTTGGTTGGACTGTGTCATCCACCTTTGCTAGCCAGCAGCCAGCCACACATATCATGGGATTGTAGCTGCAGAATCCCTGCTAACGATTCTTTGCCCTGATCCTTTCAAAGTCCCTCATCCCTGCAGCAAAGCTCCACAGACCTTTGTGGCACCTGGGGTGTGTGCTAGCTTACGGATTTGCTGTTGGTTCTTGAGTGGTGAGCTTGTAATGGAAACTTTGACAGATAATTAACTTCAGCAAAGTCATAATTTTTTATGAGTTTGTTTCCAATGTCCATGTGCGTATCTTTCTTCTCCGTAATATATTCCTTTCTTTTTGATAATTAACAGACATAACTCTATGTAAAGCTTATTTCTCAATAGGACTTTTCTCTAAAAGCTGCATTGTTCCATTCTGATCTGAAGGAAATGACACTGTGCTCTCAGACTAATAAAGGAGTGTGCATTTTGAGATCGTCTATATTTCCAGTGGGTGTCATAGAAAACAGAAAAACTAGCAAAGGAACTGAGTAGATTTTACACTAAAATGATTAATTCTTAAGCAGCAGAGTGTAAAAGTGATCTTTGTTTATCCTGTGTGATGACTGTTGGGTGTCTGTACGAGCACTGCTGGTGTTCGCTCCCTATTCCATGGGCTGAGCTCTGTGTCACATAAACAAACATCACACTGACACTTAGGAGAGAACGTCTGATGGAAATTTACTCTATCCCAAAATATTCAGCCTGATGGCTCCAAGACAAAATAGAGGAATAATTATGAGAAATGTTTTGTCTTCTCTCTTACGGGTAAGCAGCGTGGATAGTTTTGAAAGGTTCCCAGTGCAGGGAAGCAGGCAGAGGTATTTCTAAAACATAGAGCAGAAGAATTTCTAAAGAGATTTAAGAGACTCACCCAACTTATTTGTCCCATGTCCTACATGGATGCAACAGAGGGGTGTCTGGGATAACTGGTGTGATGAACCTGCAAGCTACAAGGAAGAATCCAAAATGCAAAAGAGAAGGAATGTAGAAGGGAAATAAATGTCAGGCCAAGGCACATAATCCTTGGCTTTTTAAGAAGAGGTTTTTGCAGCTGCCTGTAACTTTGCTGCTAAGGAATTGAAGGGACAGATTCACAGGCTGCATAGCCTAGAGGTGATTTCAGTGTTGGTGTTGATGGAACTAGTGGTACCTAAAATCAGCCAGCCCTGTGAGCTGTCAGGTTTGGTCATGTGTCCATTATCATCTGATAGCACACCTTAGAGGATGAATATTTGATGCAGAGACAGGATTTTGCTGAAAGGATTTAAAGTTCCAAGTGGAAAAGACTGTGTTTTTAATGCTAGCTTTGGTCATACATACAACTTGAATATTATGGTTGACTTCTGTTTGATTCTACTGTAGTGCTAAGTGCTTTTCAATTAATTTACATATTCTCTGGACCAGTGACTGCTCTACCTTATCTAGCAAGCTCAGTTTCTGCAATTAATGAGACCTTTAAATTAACATGGACATGCTTTCTCTCCCTCTTTCTCTTGTGTATTTTTACAGTTGGGGCCGTTAAAAATTGGTGGTCTGTTGCATTGTATTAGATACCCAGACAGCATTATTGTGGTATTCTCAATACTGAGATAGGAAATGTTTCAAGTAGTGTGGTGAATTAATTGCTGCAGGTGTAGAAGATGTCCAATTTTAAATGCTGTCCATGGTGATTGCAATTTACCCATCCACACTGCATGAATCCTGTCATCTCTCCATTTATTTGTAGGTGCAGGGTGGATAATTTCATTGCTGTAGGTGAAATGAGACACCTGTCTTTGTGCAATCATGTGAGGGCAGGTTACAGTGGCTCTCTGCACATTTCCTCAAGCCTAAGAATTAATTACATCACGTTTCAGTGGCTCCATTTCATACTTGAAGCTAACTCCACCATTATGGGGCTGTTTCTGCTCTGCTCAGTTCAAGTGTAGCAGTAGCTGCCTTTCAAGTCCCAGGAACATGGTTTCTTGCCTTTTAGCCTCCAACTGGATCTTTTGAATGGAGAAATGGTTCTGCCTTTAAATAAAGAGTAGAAATACTTAGGGTATCTTTTGAAATATGTAATTTAAGATGGTTTTAAAACTTGAGAGCAAGCAGGTTTTTCTTCTTTTATTTTCTGGTTGCAAATTCTTTTGTCCAGGGAATCAATGACCTTTTTCTCCCAAAGATTTTGGGTTTTCTATAGTTGGATAAAGCCCTCCATAACCCCAGAGAGTTATTTCTCTGGTCTGCATTCCTTCCCTGCCATGACCAGCCCCGTGTTTTCTCAGTCTAGTGTTGAAATTTTACTCAAGTTGTAAATATTTATTTGCAAATCATGCCTTCAGATCCACACTTGCCAAGAAGATTTTATCCTGTCATGAGGCACTTGACTCTGCACCTCATTTCTCCTTGCAGGCACTATTTTTGTTCTTTGCTTTGCATTTAATAATTTCTAGTTTTTATTTCTGCTTAGTGCCATTTTCCCCACTTATGTGTCTCATTGATCCTGACTGGTTTACGGTATGAATAAAATGCATCTCCTGAGGTTTGGAGTTTGGGTTTTCCTTTTTATGGATGGACAAAGCCTGATGCAGAAAGTTCCTGCTGGCTTTTAGTTACACTTGTCATCCATTTATTATATAGCCTGCCTCAAAGGAATTTTGTTAAAACAGATATATTTCTTAATATTTCATTGTCTCAGCTTAGGTACCCTGATGGCTTGAAGGTTACATTCAAGTTTGTTTTAGCAGCTGTGATGATTGTAAATGTTGGGATAGGACTTTTTGTCAGAATGTGCAGTGGAATTGCTTGGCTTTCACTGCAGTCCTTGACAAAGTATTACAGCATGAAATTCATTGTCCTAGGTGGGTTACAAAAAAACACTTCAACATGTTCCCTCTGTGGAACACTCACAAATTATCTGCCCATCCGTGTGTTTCCTTTATTTCATAAGATCATCTCCATTGGGTTACATACTTTTCACTCTGCTGCAAATTCTTTTATGTGAGTGTGCACACGAGCACAGACATACACACTTCTGTATATATTCTACATTTATTTACTTACATTCTTCTGGGAGAGAGTAAAGGAATTTTTTTTTGCCATAGGCTTCTCATGGAATTCAGTTGCTGCTCTCTTCTTTGCAATTTGGATTCGAGAGCATCACGGAATGGGGAACATCCCAGGGTAGTACAATATTTGTATTCTAAATATAGCAAATACCACAAATACCAGAGAAGCAAACGTCTGTATCCCAACATCAGATTGATCCCCTAGACAATTCAGTTCCCAGACTGAGAAAATTTGAAGTATTAATTTCTTGCAATTTCTTCTTTAATACGACTTGATTTAACTATCCTCTAGTTTCCATGGCCCAAGATACCTGGCTCTGAGAGTAGAGTTGTATGGGATTCAATGCATTTGGCCTGTTTGGCAAACTTTTATCACGGAAAGTGAGTTCTCATATTGGTTTGTAAATTGTGACAAACCAAGGTTTGTCAGTTCCTAATGTTGTACTTCATTTTATTATTTTGGGTTTCTTCCACTGTTTTTTCACGGCTTTGAGCCTGGGAACAAATTCTTTAATTAGTGCTTTTTTTTCCTGCTCAGATAAAATAAAGTCAGAAGGACTTTGGGCTGCCATGAAATGTAGGTTGTGTGGTGGCCAAAGCTTAAAGAAAATCTGAAGGCTTCAATCCATCAGTCCATCAATCCAGGCTGATATCTGTGGAATAGAGCACCAGGACCACGTGGGCTGTTTTGTGTTCATGGCCAGAATGCACAGGGACTCTTTCTTTCATGCTCCAGTAGGAAGGTACACCCAAAGCATCCTTCAGGATCAGATTATTCAGGATTGAATGGGGCTGTGCAGTCCAGAAGGCCATTCCGGCACCTCCTGCCAGGATAACTCTTTCTTTGAAACTTGAGTCATGCTTTGCCTCTCTGTAGACATTTGTTTGGCTTCTTACTGAAGGTGGGGATTTCTAGGAAGGACCAAACCAACCCCATCTGAAAAAATGAGCCAGAAAGAAGACACAAAGAGTGCTGGAGGGACAAAGAAAGACCAGACTGGAGGAGTGGGAAGAAAAAATGGAAGAAAACAGGGAAAGGGCAGTTGGAAAAGAAACAGATGTTGAATAGGAACACAACAAGACCTGTTGCAATCTCTGGGGCATTTATTTTCCCCAGGCTGTGTATTGCTTAAGCTAAGCCTAGGGTTTCCTACATTAAGTGGTCCTAAAAATGGCTTTGAGCCCTTTTCTGTGTGGATTTGAGGAATGTGAGTGATCTTGGTTCTCCTTGGGACTGTCTCAGGGAGGAGCACTGCAGCTTAGAATATTAATGAGGCTTTGTACTTAATGGGAACCACTGTCTTTAAGGAGATGAGCTTGTGCCTGACAGCTCAGAACCAGGGAGAAAGTGAACAAAGGAAAGCGGGGAGAGGGAAAAGCAGTGACTATTGAAATAAGATATTAATAGGTTAGAAAAAAGCAGAATTAATAAAGACTTTTTAAAACATGCCATCAAGAACCCTGCCAGTGCAGAATTATTCATGTACATTTACTATTGTTTTTATCTGGCTTAAGCAGTAAGATTTCTACCGCTTCCCTGGGGAAACTTTTCTGCAAGAGAATAATTCCTTCATTGGAAAACTTTTTTGATATCGATCTTAAATTAGATTTTCTTAATTTTCTCCTGTTACTTTGAGTTATGTCAAGTTATGCTGTACTGAATTGCCCTCTCTTTCTGTCATATAGCTGTAGATAATTATCACTGTCTTCTTAAAACCCCTGCCACAGTGCATGCTAGCTATGAGGATGACATACTTGGGATCCCAGTGCTGAGCCAACAAACACAGGCTGAATTTGTTTTCCTCCTTCCTTATCAGCTCTCCCTGAGTGTTTTAGCATTTCTTCAAGCTCTGTTGGATTTGGGAGCACATTTCTGGAGAACAGGTACCGAGACAGAATGTAGCACACCAGGCGCCGTCACATCTGAGCCACAGAGATGGAGCCTCTAAACTTCATTCCTGGATGATATCTTTGCATGTACAGACCAAAATAGCCTTGGCTGTGTTCTTGTTGCAGTCTGATGCAGGTCTCACCTACTGTCTGTAAACCTCTTTCAGCTTTACAACTTTCAGGTCTTCTGTTTTTCCAATATCTCTGCTTTGGATTTCATTTTTTCTTAGTTGTAATGTCCAAATGGATGCTCCTTCTATTATATTCTAGCCCCATTTCTAATGTCTCCAGGTCCTTTCTTGTTATTTTCCTGCTCTGGTGGGCTTTCATAGCATCAGATAGTCTGTAAATGCTGTTACTGTCTTATTTGTTGCTGCTTCTAGAAAATCCATGAAAATATTGTATGAGAACAGACTTGGCCCATGTGCCAAGGAATGCACAGGTTGGCACTTCTGCAGAAAGTAGCTGAAGGGTAGGAGAGGAGACTGTGATGGTGTTCATACCCCTGGCCTCAGCAATTTGGGTAAAGCAACTAGACCAAACAAAACAAGTGTAAAAAGGACATCAGGAGTCAGAGGTGACACGATGCCTGTGGGAGGGGATGAGAGAGGAATATCATGCTGATCAAAGAAGGTGGGAAGGAACTAGACGATCTTTAAACTCTCTTCCAACGCAAGCCACTCCATGATTCTATGATTCTGTGTTCCCTCTCTGTTTCATGGGAGAAAAGATGGTTAATAGCAATGGAAACAAGCACGTGCTTTGATTGGTTGTAAGAGTGCTACTGCTGGGGTTGTTTTTAGCTTGCATTGGAGAACTGATCTCTCAAAATCCTTCCCCTCACCCTGCTTGTGAAAGTTTGAGCAGGAAAACACACTCAAGTTAGAACAATGTGTGTAAGGGTGAGCTAAGCTTCTCCTCTTTGGAATTGAAATTGGAATCTGGTTGTGCCAGTCGGGATCCGGCCTTGGATGCTCTGAAAAAGCAGAGAAAGCTCCTGTGCCTGCCTGGGCACCCTGAGGTGAAGTTCTGCTGTTGGCTGGCTCCTGCCACCTCAGAGGTTGTTGTTTGTGTCCTCCAGGAGCGATGGAGGGGTGGATGGAGCCATCCTGCAGGATGAGTCAGGAGCCATCAGCTGGGTCACCCTGGTTCCAGTGCATGTGCTGGGGAACAGGAGCCCTAAGCCTCAGTCACAAGTCCCCTCCCTAGGCCCAGGTTCTCCCTTACATTTGTGGGATCATCCTGAGGCAGGGGATATTTAAGTCAGTGTAGATATGCATGAAGTGGAGTCTCATTGGTGTTCTAGATATTGTCACAATACAAAAAATTATAACAGCACATTTAATTTATTCTTTCCACTTCAGTTTTGCTTTTGCACTTGTCTTCACTGTGGATTCTGTACTGCTGCCCTGGCTTAGTTTAGCCAAGACATAACACACCTGTTTTCCTGTAGGAAGTGGTGGGCTCTTCCTCTCTGGACCAGGTGGGATGCCTGCAATTCCCACTCTCCTGGGTCTTGCCTGTATCTCTAAATACTCGAAGCTGTGGTCAGATGCCACTTATGGCTACTGATTACTGCTTCTTAAAATTCATCTGTGTCTGCAAGTCATTTAAAAAGCATTTTCCACATCTGTCCCTGGGTGTCCCAGCCCTTCAAACTAAACCACCAATCTGGTTTTCCACAGCTGTCAATTTTGCTGCTCTCATTTCCACTCGATTGCAGGGAGGAAAGCAGCAACTGCGCAGTGTCCAGTTTTCCATTCTTTGTCTCCCAGCGAGCTGTCAGAAGCTGGCGTGGTTTGCAGAGCCTCCTGCATTTGAAGTTCTTTACTTTTTTTCTTCCTGGCACTTCAAATGCTCTCGGGGCCCCCCCGAGGTTGAGAACCAAGTTTGTCAGACAGAGAGGTCAGAGGAGGGTTAGCGATGCTATCGCTGAGGAGAACTGTCATCACCAGGCCGGGAATTAGGGACGGGGTGCACAGGGGGAGGCCTTGGTAGCTGGTGCTGCTGCTGATCCAGAGCTACCTGGGGAGAGTGGCAGCTCCTGACGGTGCTGAGGCTGTTTGGGAGCAGGGGCAGCCCCAGAGAGGGGCACAAACGGGAGGTGTCCCCAGAGGAGAGCACCTGGCAGCTCCAGCTGGTGCTGGTCCAAAGCTGGAGCCAAAGCCTCTTGGTGCTGGTGGAAGGATTCTTGTTGCTCTGAGGGTTGTTGCAGCCCCACCAGCACAGCACGTGTAGGGAGGGGGCCAATATTTAATTCTTAGTTATATCACTGCCCTTGATTACACCAGCCATTCCCATTTTCAAACATAAAACACTTCTGAATGCTTTCCCAGTGGAGGGCAAAATCTTTTTCCTTCTTTTCCCTTCCCTATCCCCACTTTTTGCCTCTGCTTCCAGCACTTACAGGTGCTCACTTGGAGGAGGAATAAAGAACTGCATGGGACCAAGGCAGGCCCTGGAGTTCCTCTTTGGTACCAGGGAAGATTTTCTTTTCAAGTCTTTTATGTCACTGCAGAAGGAATTAAGGATGAACTCATTATTTTTGCATTGGTAAAACTGCACCATAGCTATTCCTATGTGAATCACCTTCAAAAACATGTTCTGGAACAGCAACTTACAGTTTTTGTCTTGGTGATCAAACATTGTGTAAGCAGAAGGTGTGTAAGCTTGGAAATTTATCACACAAGAAAATCTTAGTAGAGTGGGAATGACTGTGGTGGTGTCTGCACATACATTGATGCATTATCTGCCCCAAAATGCTTAAATCTTGTTAAAATAATAATATTAATAGTTTGCTCAGTGTAACAATAGATATAACACTGTACAGAATATTAACCAGGCTTACAGATAAACATGTTTGGCATTAAGGAGTTTTTAACCTAAAAGAATGGGACCCATGCAGAGAACATTTTAAGTTTTATCCTACTTTGCAATTGCAAATTCCCTTCTACCAGAACCTCACTGGCAACAAGATATTTATTGAACTAGCTAAACAGCTAATTGATGAAGTTCAGGCTTTAAAATGAGTGCCTCTCAAAGGATACAATTCATCTGCAGTGTCCAGTAACACCAGTGAAGTCAGTGAAATTACACCAGGATTGCATTTGAGTCCTTCTGTCTTTGCTTATCAGCAATACAACTTGCCCAGACATTTTATGGGGAAACATTTGCCTGAGGCTGTTTACGCTGGCTATGCTTAAGATTTGGAAGGGGAGGGGGAAAAAAAAGAGCAGCTGTAGGAAAAAATCACAAAAATACTTTGTGTAATGTTCTGCCTCCTTTTTCTCTCTCCTGTAATAACAGGGCAGCACTCTGAGGAAGAGGAAGATGTATGAAGAATTCCTGAGCAAGGTCTCCATTTTGGGTCAGTTGTCCTTTGGAACTTGGCTGTTGGTTCCTCTGTGTTACGTGTTGGCAGGATGCATTTTGATCTTTGCCTGCACGATGAAAGCAATGGCGGTCAGACAGAAGGTCTCGGGTTGCGTTGTTCCTGAAGGAATGAAAGTGTAAAGGGCTCTTTTTGTGTTCCTCATGCTTTGCCGTGCACTGACCATGTGCTTGAAGCACACACTAAACCTGGGGCAGCGCGCACTGACAACCTCTCAGTAGCTGCTGCTGACTAAAGATCATATCGATAGAGCGGAAAGCAGTGCAGAGATATGAATTTGTCATAAAGCCCAGTCACACCCTCCCAGGGGACAGGTGAGAAGCAGCTGAGAAGCTTTTTCCTGCAGGAATACTGTGTTTATGTGCACTGAACAAACCAACCTTACAAACCAAACCGGACTGATCTATTTTCTGCTGTGCAGTTTACAGCCCCCTGTCTCACATTCTTAAAACATCTGTTTAGCTTCTTGTCCTTGGATTTTGTTTCCCTTTGATTAATGTGATAGCCACGAAATTTGGACATGTTCTTGATGGCCTTCAGTAGGAAAAACAACAAACCCATAATGCCTGACCAATCAATCACCATTAGGAGAACAAAAGCCTCTAATAAGGAGGACAGTGTTAGACAGTACAATGAGTTGTTGATTCTGTAGGAGAAACATCATGTTTTTGCCGGGGCTGTTTGGAAAAAACCAGTTCAGGATTCATTTGCTATATAATTAAAGTGTTTATGTTTCTACTTGAAATTTTTCTGGTTTTTTGTTTATGATATTCAAGCTGAGGTACCTGAAATATGAGAGTGTCTCAGAGAGAGTATACTTGAACTTCTGAGAGGTGCTATCCACAAAAAATTATATTTGTATGCTTAAAGTAAGGCCAAGTATTAATGAAGTTTTTATCATTTAAAAACCTTCTTTTATGCTTAATTTAAATCTTTCTAAATCAAGAGCACAAATTATCCCAAATTACAATGAGTATTTAAAGAAAAAAGGATCTGTGCACCTGCACTAATGAGGAGCAATTACAACAATGAGACATCTCAAAACAATTTCAGAGTAGAAAGGTTTTTCAGAGATGTGCTTCCTTAAACATGCGGTTTGCAATGTAATTAGAGCCTAATTTGTAGTGTGGCTTTTGGATCTCAGTAAAAGAAGAGGAAGGACTTCTAGATTTGAACCTTTTTTAAGTAGAGAAAAGCAGTGAACAAAATAACACGTCATTGCAGGAACATGGAAATTTAGGTGAAATGTGTAAGGATCTACTTGACATGTCTAAAAAGTACATGGCACCTGTGAAGCAGAAAGATATTTTAGAAATCTCAACGTGGCACTGAGAAGTCAACTTCACTTCATCCCTTAATGTGGTCAGAACTCAGGGATTTCCTGGTGGAAAAACCTCTACCTGCTTCTTGCATATTTTTTTCCAAGGCCTGTCTAGTGTCTGTAATTAGCCATGTAATTGTAAGTCACTTTTTTTTTTTTTTTTTTTTTTTTTAAAATCTAAGGACTTTTTTAGATTATCGGTAGCTGCTTAGAGTGTATGGAACAAGATATGAAAGAAGCAATTGTTTTAAATTTTTCTTCTGGAGTTTAACTAAATATAAAGCTATGAATTTAAAAGCACAATTTAGAAATTGCAAAAAATTGCATATGGTCTAATTTATTTCATATTTCAACTCTGCAACTAAAACTTGTAGAATATTCCATATAATGCTCTATTTGCAAGAATTATTAACCAATGTATTTGTAGTGGTACAGTTCCCTTAGACAAAAGAGAGACACTTCGTGACTAGAGCTAGAATTAGCTTTGAATTTTTCATAAAGCCAACCGAAGAAGAAGTTTCAAGAGACTCTTTCTTTTCATTGTTAATTACTGAGTTCTTTAAAAAAAAATGAAAAAGCCTCCTCTGGTCTGTGTGAAAGAGTTTTATGCTTATTTTTAGTCAAACAGAGCAGTTTTTGAATGTTGTATTGACTATATGGGCTTGGTCTTTGACATTAGTTCTTCTGCAGCCAAGGTCACATACACACCAGAAAAGTGCTTTAGTGATTATAGGTGGGGAAAAATGTTGGAAATCTCCCAATTAATTTCCCAAACAGCAAAGTAGCATAAAAACACGAAGATGTGTCAGTCAACTCAAAATTTACCTTTGCTGCTTTGAGCACTTTGATCTGGTTTTGTTACCAGACTCAGCCCTTCTGAACTCAGCCAAAAGGCTTTTTAACTTCTAAAGAACAACTTTTTCACCCTCACACAATACTTCTAAGCAATATTTTGAACGAAATGAGGAAACCAGAGTCTGATGGAATGGCCCAGATCTAATCCTAGTGTCAGAAACCATATCTTGACTTACCTTAGTTCAATAATTCATAGTAAGTAGGAATCAGCAGAGCTCTGGAACTTGAATTTTAGCCCAGCTTTTTGAGGCAGTGAAGGTTAAATCACTGTATTATCTGTTTCTTCTAATAACTTTTAAACCCGTAATTTTTCAGTCAAATCTGATCAAAGTACAAAAGTTCAAGTGCAATTCATTGTCTTGAATTCTCATGCAAATGGATGTTGGAGAGAGACACAGGCGGCCCCTTCCTCTCTGAGGGCAGGACAGGTGGAATTCATCCCTGAGCAAAGGCAGGGGAGGGCCGTGGGACACTGAGCAGCCCTGGATGTGCCCTGTGCAGGCTGTCCCTTGCCACGTCTGTACCCCAGGGGTTTGGGGCAGGCGTAGGTGGGTGATGAGGACTCCCCAGCACAGGGAGGTGTCTGCGTCTGCTCCGTTACTCCTAAAACACACCGGTCATTTTTAATTACGGAAGTTCACTTGGAAGTTTTCTAACTTTTCTCTCTTAAGTGGGGAAATGAAAAGGAAAACACTCTGCTGGCAAACGCAGCAGAGGAGCCACTTCAAACACCCCTAAATAGGTGCCTCTTGTCTTGCTGCCCTCGTGCCACCGGGGTCCGGCCATCGGCTCCGGTGGTCTCTCCCACGGGCAGGATCATCCTGGGGATGGACACTGCATCACCTGCCTGGCAGCCCGTCAGGAACTGGGAGCAGCTCTGATGAAAAGACTGTAGGACTTGTTCTGACATCTGGTGTGGGATGTGGTAAGAGAATCTCAGGGCTCCTGTATCTCCAAGCAGCTCCGCAGCTGCCCCAGGCTGCAGATCGCAGGCACAGGGAACCAGAGCCAACTTTTCCTGTCCAAATTATAAGATTACTATCTGGGTGATTACTGGAGTCTAAGACACAATGAATTAATACATTCATGTTTCCCAACTGGAGGTTCGTGCAAAGTGCCTGGATGAAAGAAATGTTTCTTTTATAACAGAACCAGGCATGGCAGAGCTGTCAGTTTAGATATGAATCTTCAGCCAAAGTTGGAGTACTTTTATAATATAGCTCTATGATCTTCAATATTTTAGAGTCCCTGGACAAATGGGAGCGGCTGACAGTGGCTGATGCACTGGAACCTGTCCAGTTTGAAGATGGAGAAAAAATTGTTGTGCAGGGAGAGCCCGGTGATGACTTCTTCATTATTACAGAGGTAAGATTGGCATCCTGATAAGCTCTGTCATTTCCTGGTAAAGATCAAGGCTGTGTATTAAAAATATTTGGGTTCAGTTCAATCTCTTACTTCAGCATAAATCTAACTCCACTTAAACCAGGAGACCTATTCAAAATTCAAATGAATTCAGAGACCAGTTCCATGGAATTGTCTTAAGTGGGACAATCTTCTTTCCAGTAAATTGAAAATGCAGAGGAATTTTGAGGTGTGTCTGGTGTCTTTACTGTTTGGAGGTTTGTTTTCTACAGGAGATTTTTCTACTTCCAAATTTCCAGTACTTCAGCAGGGCTGGTCAGCCACACAGTGCATTGATCGTTGTTCCCAAAGGGACTTGCAGGGGATATCACAAATGGACATCTGTAAACTGGAGCAGGAGACCTGATCAGAAAATGGATAATTTGTTCTTTGTTTTCCCTTAAACTCAGTCCAAACGGCTGAGCCATTTCCTTGTTTATTCTCACACAGGCAGACAGATCTGTCAGGCAGCTGAAAATGCTGACATCTTTTTGGGAGATTATCTGACACTTCAGTTCCACCATCTCACTTCTGCAAACAGATGCTGATGGGGTTTTTCCTCCCTCTCTGATATAAATATTTGGATCCTTGGTGTCTCATACAAATACCAAGGCACTGTGATATAACAAGTTAGAAAAAGGTATTGGAGAGATTCAGACTGAATAAAAAGAGAGCATTAGGATATAATTGTCTATGGATCGTGAGTGTTCCTATGCAAATACATAGACTAGGAATGACCAATATATGGCTGTGGTGGCAGTTCCAGTGCACATGCCAGGCCAGGTGTTACGTGACCAGCAATGAGTTCCAGTGGTGGCACAGGAACTGGGAGGGAATTGGAATCCCTCCCTGTGGGAGCAGGTGGGTCAGAGGGATGTAAGGAGCTGTCATTGTGTTGCCTTGGGATCCAGTTGTGCGTTCACAGAATGCATCCCTGGCTCCATCAGGCTGCTCTGCAGGGATGTGATTGAAGAGGAAAGAGATCCTGGCTCCTCAGGTGATAAAGGGCTTGTACAGCTTTCATTCCAGATGGTTTCGAGGCCAACAGCCTTTGCTTTGCTTGCTCCTTATCTGTTGATTTTTGGACAGGTGCCTCTGTTCGCGGCAGCCAGAGTTTGATTCATCATCAATATCTGACACTTAAAATTCCATCCTTCTTTCCTCTTGAGGGTTGAAAATATGTATTTTATTTATGAACGCAGTTTTTCTTCGATGCTCACAAAATTGTCAGTGCAAGTAACTGCACCTGTCTGTCACACAGGGAGACACTTCAGGAACTTTAAATATTTTAAAAGCAGTGTCCCTTCAAAACAGCAGTTTTGAACAGATAGTTTGAATAGATGGTTTTCCGACAGATAAGGAATCATTTTTATTAAGAAGATATTTAGTATAGGAGAAAAATTTAGGAAATAGAAGTTTTTTCCAGAAATATGGAATTTTCCTAAAGTTACTAAGTGTGCTTTTATTCCTTGCAGCAGCAGGAGACTAGAAAAACCTAATTTTCTTAGCCATTGAATCCCATGTGGAAAATTGGCAGCTTGCTTAAGAGTTACCAAGGGCCTTTATTTTCTCCCTCTTGCTGAAACAGCTGTTAAGACTGGGTAGAAAGGTAGAAAAGTTAACACTGTTAAGGGTAGAAAAGCATTAACACTGCATACTGTAGAAAGTATCTGCTCACCTCACCCTTCCACTGCAGATCTGACATAACTTCTCACTTTGGAAATTGCCTATATTTTTCTCCTTTAAAGAATGAACATCCAGTGTCAACTATTTCTTGTGCAGCAGCAGTACTTCTGCCTGCTCACACGTAGTTTAAGCTTTATATTTTAAACCTTATTTTACAGGAGTTTACATCTTTGATGTTAAAACTTTTCTGCAGGAAAATTGCTGCAAGTCACCAGGAACACATTAGTCTACAACCTGGTTGAAAGTAGTTTTGGCTGGTTTGTTGTCACAATATGCTGAAAAGCCATTAGATTCTTTCATATGCTTTTTGATGTTTGTGGCCTTACAATCCAAACCACTGGAAATGCAGCCAAATTGTTTGGCTGCTGCATATGCAGAAAACCGTTTCATATATCACTAAAATGCAGCCTCCTTTGGAGCACAGCATGTCCAGTACTACAAAGCTAACTTGGCCACACAAGCTGTGGGCAAGGTGCTCATTTACCTTTTTGTTTATTCATTTTGCACTTTGATTCAGCCCCGAAAGCCAGTCGTGCCCTGGGCTGCATCAAAAGCAGTGTGGCAGCAAGTCAAGGGAGGTGCTGCTGCTCCTCTGCTCTGCTCTCTGTGTCCAATTTTGGGGTCCCCACCCCAGAAGAGGCCACTGAGATGATGAGAGGGATGAAGCACCTCTCCCATGGAGAAAATCTGAGAGAACTGAGATTGTTCAGCCTGGAGAAGAGAAGCTTCAAGGTGACCTAACTGTGGCCTTCCAGCACCTGAAGGAGCAGAACAAGAAAGGTGGAGAGAGACTATTTACAAGGGCCTGGAGTGACAGGACAAGGGAGAACGGCTTCACACTGAAAGAGAGTAGGTTTAGATTAGATATCAGGAAGAAATTCTTCCCTGTGAGGGTGGTGAAGCCCTGGCACAGGTTGCCCAGAGAAGCTGTGGCTGCCCCATCCCTGGAGGGGTTTAAGGACAGGCTGGGTGGGGTTTGGAGCAACCTGGGATGGTGGGAAGTGTCCCTACCCATGGCAGAGGGTGGAACGGGATGGCTTTTAAGGTCACCTCCAACTCTTGTATGATTTATTATAAACCACGATCACTCATGGCATGCCTTAGACACATCAGGTATCACTTCATAAAGCTTGGCTGCACCAGCATCCCAGGTACTGGTTCCAAGAGGGATCTTGTGACTCCCATCATAAAAGCTTCTGTAAAACACCCAGGACTCATGTGTGGATTTAAAATTGTTGAACTTCATAAATTAGTAATTCATTTCTGGTTAGCCTGCTTGCTGCCTTTCTCTGCGCCTTCCCTTTGGGATACCACCTTGTAAGTACGTTGGTCCTGCCCAGGGACACAGCCTGGGAGAGAATTGCACCTTCAGGATTTGCAGACTGGAGAGAAACCTTTTGAAAGGGAGACTTACAGCCCCAGTGATGATCAGAACAGCAATTCCTGCTTTAAACCAAGGAATATCACCTTGGTAAGAATATTTACTCTCCCCTTCTATCACACAAGAACATTCACCTTTTCTCTGTATTACTTACCATAACCTTTCTGTCATGGCTTTGTGTCCACCGCCTCATCTCCAGTGTTGCACAGCTTATTTGGGGTGCAGGTTATTTGAGGTGCAGACTGTGTGCACGGCAGTGCCACAGTGCCCCTTGGAAAGAAAGGCTGCAGCAGGACCTCAGCCAAATTACTAGAATAACAGAAAATGTGCACAGGGAAGAATCACAGGAAACCAGAGCTTTTTAAGTCCACTGCTCACAACGTTGTTTACAGTACATTTTTTGTTAAAAAGTCTAATGAGAGAAGTATATACCCTGAGATTCCAGGACAGATACAGTTTTTCTGCCATCCTAAATCTTCACCAGTAAGATGTTTACTTGCAGATGTTTGGGTGCTTTTTTGTTTAAATCTCAAGCAGCCTTCAACAAGATTTATTTTTAATATTTAAAGAAAGGCTGGGTTGTTTTTTTTCCCAGAGATAGAATTATTGTAATGTTTAGGCCATATTCCTTAATTTGAAGATAGGATCAGAAGTGAATGTCTGCTTATAAAAGCAAAATAATGACTTCTGTGAGATTGATTTACTGCACTTGAAACTGGTAATTAAAAAACAGCAAAAAAAAAGAAGCAGCCCTGCAGTTTCTGTATTTTCAGATATTTCCAGGTCTTAGTTTCCCACTATGGTTTTCACACAACAAGCTCGGACTTTCCCAGACCAGACAGATGTGGAATGTATCTGCTGGATTCCAAGGTCATGGAATTATCCCATATGAGATTCCTGGCACAGGGGTGAAAAACTTTAAGCACCATGAAACAATTGTTGCCATAAAGAATTATATTTTGGCAAGCGTAAATCATAACAGATGTACGGTTTCTAACAAATAAATTTGCAGTTGTGTTGTACTCTGCCACACTGTGTACCCAGCAGTGGGGAGGATTGATTCCTCTGACTTCAGATAACGCAAATATTTTTAGCCAGCATTTTAAAGTGGTGGATGCAAAGGCATGTGAGCTCTGTGGAGCTAAAAGTCCCTTTAAATGAAATGCCTGTTGAACAGGAGCCGATTTTCTTCCCAACTCGTGCTTTGCCACTGACTCCAGCTCAAACAGTAGTTCAAACTAGGGTAGTAGTGCTCTGAAACAGGAAAGAAAAGAGGTTTTTGCTGTTGTCTAGGTTACTGAGAAAGGTAGTGACAATAGTATTAAAAATAGCGGCTATGATCATGTACCGCTCTCTTAAGTTCAGCTTCCAGCTTGGCTGGGTGGCACAGTACCTCAAAGCCAGTACCAAAAAGGCAGCTGCCAAAAACGCAGGGACCTGCAGCTGTGGAGCTGCCCAGCTGGGATTTCCAGCTGCCGCTCCTCCCCTGTCAGTCCATCGGGATCACTTGTCGTGGCCGAGCGCCGCGTCCGGCGCACGGGCCCTGTCACGGGACTCACCCACTGTGCTCAGGGAGTCTTTGAATCTCAGCTGCACACTGAAAGCTGGCTGAACTGCTGCCATATGGCCCTAATACTCATAAAGTTTGACATGGTTTGAGAAAAATGCGTGCACAGACACAAACGTGCGCAGGTGGAGGAGGAGAGAACAGCAAAAGGTTTCTGACAGGGCCACGCTGTGCCTGAAGGGCACAGCTTGTAACTGCCCTTTAAATATGCCCTGTGCAGCCTGTCATCTTCTCCCAAGACAGGTTGGTTTAAATAGTGCGGAAAGCATAGAAATAAATCTGCATGAGAAGTAAAACATTTCCAATTAATAGCTGGTCGAGCTGTCCAGCAATAGCATGCAGCAGCCTAAAAATAAAAGACCTAAAAATAGAAGATAATTCACAGGAGACAATTCAAGGAGAAATGGACTCAAGGTATCAAGTAATTTGGCATTAGATTTTTGTTTTTAACTCTAAAACCCACTATATTTAATTGCAGATTAGTGGTAAATTACAGGGCGTTGTTGTACCCTCCTCTGCAACTCCTTAGTGAAAAGCACTTCAAAAAAGCTGGAGATTTGTGTTCTTCATTATTATCCTGCTGGCTAGAGAGGAGGCAGAGTCAGGGCATCTGATTTTCAGGCTCAACTGTCCAGTCTGTGGGCAGAACATTACTTTTCTTGTTTCCTGATCAGTGAGAGCAATCCTAGTGACACTACACAAAGGTTAGCAAAAGCTTAATGGGAAAAGGCATAAATACCTATCACTACTGAAACCAGGCAATGGGAATAGAACAATTAACAAACAAGAGAAAAAACCCCACATTGACAGTGCAGAAGTCCTCTCAAAATTAATGCATAGAGCTGCCTCATTGACAGAAATGAATCAAATAATTGGTAATGATTATTTTTCCAGCACTATCCTCGGCTGATCACATTGGAAACGGCCCAGTCATCCTCGGGGTGGGGGGCTGTTCCTTCCATGCTGCTGTTGACATTTCAAGTCAGGGCCACAAATGACTCCGGTCTGGGCAGGATCTGCTGCGGGTTCTTGACGAGAGTGCACTTGAGATACTGTCCTGGAGGTGAAATCAGTGTTTCCAGCCCCACTGACACTCTCGGCACGCTCTGGAGCGTCTCTGCACAGATGCAGTTCAAAGCCTTGTTAGGTGGAACAGTGTTTACAAACCCTGCCTGCCGTGGTAACCTGCCCCAGCAGCAGAAGGGCACCCGGTCCTGCACAGAATTGGGCCTTTCTGCAGGAAAACTCGACTTGAGTCTTAAATCACACAACAAGCATCTGAAGATTTATGATTTAAAAGCTCCTTAAGAAGGAAAAGGAAAAAAAAAAAGAAAAATAATAGCCCAATTGTTTCCTGCCCTAAATCGTTGCTCTTTGACATTCTAACCTAAGAGAGACCCCTTTGGCACCTACCCCTGCGACAGGCAGGAGAACTACAAAGTAAACTTCTTCCGTAGGGATAATGAAGTCACTGCCTTAGGCACACTCTGCTATCACACCTGATAATCTCTTTAAAACACAGTGTGATTAATTATTAATTAGGAAGATGAATGTTGTCTAGAAAAGGAGTTTCAAAGGCTACAATCTGAACTGCTTAGTGTTACCAGGATTTTGTTGATATTGAAAATGTTTGTCAAAGGCAGTCTGCAGCGACTCCTAATGTACCCAATAAACAAAATATCCCGAATAAACAGAGCCAGCAGGCACCAGGGCTCTGTACTCTGCTTATTTTTGACTGCACAGACATTGTTTCCCACAGAGCTCTTACAGGAAGGGGACATTTGATTTTCTTGATATCCCCCAGTTGTGCTGGAGAAACAGCATTTCCATTGGCCCTGCTACAAAGTTCCTCTGCATTCAGGATCCATTTTTAACAGCCAGCTGATGTTAGAGATGGAAAATTAGGTGGGTGACTGGGTCCCATCCTGACTAGGGGTGGAGGTGAAACATTCTGCTGAGTCAAAGGGACTAAAATGTCAGCTAAGTCAATTTAACTTCCATGGGCAGTGGATCAGGCTGCATATCCATGGGGTGATGTTTCAGAGGAAGAAACCGGCTACTCCCTTTCTTCTTCCCACCAGCCATGGAGGACCTGCAGCTTTTGGCCTTTCCTTCCGGCTCTTTCTTCAGCCCCACTAAAAACCACTGCAGTGCAGTCACCTCTGGTGAGCTCTGCAAAATCTGAAACTCCAGAAGTGATGTACGATGGAGCATTTTCCTAACAATTTTGTGAAACTTCAGATTAGCCAGTATTTCTAGTCTATTTTAGAACTTTGCAGATTTTGTTCCTCATTTGTGGCAGAAACCAGGACAACTGTATGTAAATTCTGTGAGTTGCTATGAACCCGGAGAGTGGAGAATAATATATAATAGTTTGAAAATGTACAGTTAAAAAAATACTGTCAAACCCAGTCATGACTCAATCTTGAGTACACGAGCAGAATTACGTCCTCTTGCTTCATCCTTCTGCAAGACCATTAAGGTCACAAGCTTTTATATTAGGAAAATGAAGCTTTTCGAAAAAGAGGTCTGATAGGAAGAAAACCAGCGTAAAAGCAATGTCCACAGCCAATAGTTTGTGATGGAAAAGAATTTTCAGCTGAGTTGGCCCATCCATGTAGTATGAGATAAATAATTTTATAAGTAAATAATTTTAAGAGTTGTAATAAATATGGTATATAATATATGTAACATTTTAACTAGCTCATTCCTTCTTATCTACATGAACATCTCATGAAGTTCACGGGGGTTTTTATCCTCACCACACCTTGTGATGAGGTGTGTGAAGCAACCTCTGTATTGCAAGGTGTGATCTGGAGCACAGGCACAAGAATTGAGATAGTTCTTCATTCCTGCTGAAAACAATCAATGGCAATTAGACACCTTGAAAGTCTGGACCTCCATGATTTTGCTCACAGCAGGTCTAAGGCAGAGAAGCAGTGGTAGCCTATGGCCAGCATTCCACCATTAATGGACCATCCTTATTCCTTTAGGTTAAATGTTACCACCCAAAAATGAAGGGTGTTATTTTTTACTGCAGGTTATGTGGAAGCCACTTGCACTTTGTATTGCTGACAGAATTTTGTTGATTTCTTCCCTTGTTTTTGTAGAAAAGCCTTTCATAAATCAAAGGTTGGCAAATAATAAAACCCCAAGATTATTTATTGGCTAAAGGAATATTTGCAGTGTCTTTGGCTACGTAGTTCAAAGGATTTGTCTTCTCTTGGAAAGTAGCCCTAGAACTGCTGATCCTTAGCTCTAACATAAAAGCTGTCCCAGGAATGATGCTATCAGCAGTCCCTGAGGGCTAAAATGGCAGCTGAGGAGTGATGTGCTGGTGGTCTTCCAGGACACTGGGAATGAGGACATTGCTTATGTCAGCACCGTGAGGTACACACAGGACTTGCTCTGTTACTCTGTGTCTTTGGGATATCATAAACTTAGGTCTTGAAGCACAACTCCCAGGAGGATGCAGCGTAGCCACACTATTCCCAAAGGCTTAAAAGTAATTTTGGCAGCCTCTTTTGCACATGCTATACCCAGAAAAAAAGAAAAAAAAAAAAAGTATGAATGTTTCCCCGGTTCCCTTTTGACATGACAACTTGTGTAGGAGTCTTCAGTCTCATTCAGCTGTAATTTAAAACATCTGATTTGTAAACCCATAAATTTGAAGTTTATGCTGGAGTGACAGACACACCCTGGCCCTGCACCACTATGGGATACATGGAAATTGGGGAAATCGTTCGGTGTGTGGAGAAGTAAAACTCAACATTAGTAATTGGCAGTTTCATTCTTAATATATGCGTGCTCCGTTAGAATTTGCATAAAAATCAGAGTGCAAGATTTTCTCCATGTTCAAAACAGCCTGTGACTTTTTACCGAGCTAATGCCAGCTTTAGGGTGTGGTTGGTGCTCTTTAGTCCTGTCTAGTAGTGTCTTCCTACCAGGGAATTCTGCAAAAGCATTGGAGCTTCTCAGGTAATCTAACACCTCTCCATGGGAGTAAGGAGAGCAGCACAGGCTGTTTACCTCTCAAGGTTTTCGGGATCCCCATAAGCTCCTTTGGCATTGAAGCCTGAGCTCACAAGTCCTGATTCAAAGCACTTAGTCAACGTGAACAAGAACTTTGTGGCCTGAGGCATGTTAAATCTGAACTGAAATTAAAGGCATCTGCTGTGTCAGGAGCTGGGAGCTCTGCCTTGAGGAGAGCTTTTCTGTGTTCAAGCAAAAACACTGCAATGTAAACAAGACCTGAAATATAGTGGTGCCCAGCCTAGTGGAAGAGAAATGGAGAATTTCCCAGTCCCTCCTGGAGTTCATCCCTTTCTCTGGATCATGCTAAAGCTGTGCCTTAGTGGAATGACTTTTGTTCCTCCTCTGCAAAGATACCATTGAGTTGACTGCAGATATGCTGCAAGAATATAGCCCTTAGGGCTCCCTCATTAGCTGTGCAGTGTGGATTTTCTGGAGCATGCAAGACCCTTCTCAGTGTGCTCCAGGATGAGACAACTTTGAATTTGTGAGGTTTTTTCTTCTGAATTTCAGAATTTGATCCTTTGAACACACAAGATTCACCAACTGAAAGGACTTAAAGAGAGCTTTCCATGGGGGATTTTCCTGATCTCTGTGATAAACTCTCTTCTGTCTTTCCCCCAGTTTGCTGCAAGTTTTATTTCTTGCTCAGAAGCTGCTGCCGTCGCTGGCCACAGCTGCTCTCCCAGCCTTGGTCACAGCATTAGTTATGAGACTTTAATGACAATGTCTGTCCCAGCCTTTTGCTTGGTCTGGTTACTTCAGCATCTACAGAATGTTTTCACAAAGAAGCAGATGGTGGTAGGAGTAATTGGGCCGTAAAACAGCATTAACAGCTAAAAACGATTTTCACCAGAAAGGATTTTGCGGGCAGGGTGAGGGAGGTTCAGCACTGTTTTCGTGTTTTCTCTCCCATACATTCACCCCTGCCCCGGCTGTAGGTGGTAGCTCTCTGCTTCCAGGAGATGAGCCCCTGTCAGGTCAGTCACAAATATGAACAGTTGATGAATAACCCATTATAAAGTCACTTTTATGTTGACTCAGTGGACATTTCCTGGCTTCAGAGAGAGTCAAGATAATGGCTAGCTTTGTAGAAAGAAAGAATCTCTAAAATGCAACATTTTTTTTCCTTTGTGACTTTTATTGCTTTGCACGCTGACATGTCTGAGGGAGGAAAACAGGGCCTTGTTGCCAATAATCCACAGCGCTTGGCACAGACGGTCTTTAAAATCTGGCACCGGGATGAATATTAATTCAGTTGTTTTCCCACAGAAGCTACTGATTAGTCAAGGCCAAGTATCACTGAGATGATTCATTAAAACCAACATCTGAGCCCACCTTTACTGAGTAGATGTGCTTCTTGTCACCCCTGCAACAGGTGATTGAATGTGTAATGAAAGGGGCGACTAAAATCCCAGAACGGAGTAAAGATGAAAATGTAGAGGAACCCCAAAGGCTGTGGTGTAACTGCTTCCCAGCTTCCTGGGCATGGAGCCAGGATAACTAGCCAAGGAGGATCACACCCCAGGCAAGGGGTTCCTCCCATGGCCCATCCTTGTTCCTCTGTCACCATCCCCTCACTCCCAGGCTTCCCAGCCCCAGTTGGCAACTGGTGGTTTGAAGAAGCATGGGACTACCATGGCACTGGGGCTGTGGTGTCCCTCTGTCTGATGGTGGGGCATGGTGATGATGGTGGTGATGGTGATAATGACTGCTGATGAAGTCAAGAGTTCGCTGACACATGGATACACCTCTACTGGACGCTTGTGTGGTCCAGCCCGATGGTAGCTCTGCTGCTGTGGCTCAAGGGCAAAAATTTGAAGTCAACATACTAAAAAACTTAAAGCTTTGCTTCTGCAAAGCCCTTCAGTAGGAAAGGTTTAAAAAAAAAAATCCCACTTTTTTATTCTTTGTGCAAAACCCACTTTATTTCACCTGGGTATTGCAGGCACAAAGCAAAGCACAAAGCAAATTGCAGTTGGTGCAATGAATTCTGCTTCTTTTGGCTTTTCACTCTGTTCAGTGGCCTGAATCTTAACTTCTTCCATTTAATAACGACATTCCTTTTACATCAAGAGGAATACATAGGTACAGCACAGGTTTAATGCAGACTGTATCAGAGAAACACTGAAGGGAAAGATTGTCTGAGGTACTGCTACAGGAGGATGAACAAAACAACTGAAAAGGTCTTCCCGTATCAGACATCCATGATTTTAAATGCTGAACGATCAAGACAAAGGCATTTCCTGGTGATTAATGATGGGCTGGGTGTAGTCATGTCTGGGCCTTAACCCTGGCCTCCTGTATATCCCTAGGAAATGCCCTGTGGCTTAGTTCTTTCTGCTTTTTTAAGCTACACTTGGCTTATGATTGATTGTCATTTTTAAAAGTACCTTCATGTTTGTGGCTATTTTGGTGACTGCTCTGGACAGCTTTGTTCCTCTCTCTTGAGTCTGGGTGTTATTCCTAAACTAATATTCCTAAAATAATATAAGCTTGTCTGAATAGCAAAGAGCTGGAAGTTTAGGCACACGTAGGGTAGTCTGATGCAGGTGTGATATATAACACACAGCAAACTGCAGGTTGTTTGATATCAACTGTGGCTGTACAGAGGATGTCCAGGACCTCTGCCAGCTGGGCAGTGACAGGAGCTTTCCATCTCTGCTAGAATTTGATGTGCTTTGGTGCTGTTGAGAATTAAGGCCAATAAGATTATGATGCATTGATGTTACAGTGACAATGTAATGATCATCAGAGACGGTGTAAAGGTGCTTTTGGCAGCACTGCTCTCTTAAAGAGACTGGGTGGTATCAGGGTGCACACCTCATTAGCGTTGCCTTTACAGCTCCTCTGACCTTGCATTATTAATCCTAACCCTATTCCCAAGGTACTAGCTTCCTGAAAATCCCCTGAAATCAGTGCAACTCCAAATTTACTGAGTCACAACCACATAAAAAAAGCTGGATGTGTAAAATGTTGCATATTTGTTCTCAGAAGCTCTCAGTGGCTCATTAGCTTGGGCACTGCCTTGCACTGTATTTGCAGTGAATCCTAATGGATGCAGAAGAGAACTGACTTGAGACAAGCAGAGCAAACAGCCACTACTTTTCCAGTCACTGCAAACCTGGGAGCTCTTGGTGCAGCCTGTACCCACCCATCACAACAGGCTCCTCAGGAGGGATAGCCATGAAAGGGAAGTTTGCCAAACTGGACCAAAGTTGTTTGAGGTTTCACATCAGACAACTGAACTGATTTATATAACCATTTTTTAAAGTGGAGGGTGAAACATTAGCTGACAGGTCTTCCATATTCACCAGGCAATCACTATTTCATGGAATCATAGAATGGTTTGAGTTGGAAGGGACCTTAAAGATAATCTAGTTCCATCTCCCAGGAATTTCCAGGAATTTTGCAGCATTTTGAGCTTTTGACTCTCCTTAATTTAAGGTAATGATTTGGAGATGTTCTAGGAAGCAGACATGATTAAATAATGTGCAACTTACTATGGCTGTAGCTGTTACAGTGTAAGAACATGGCCCAGACGGTGTTTGTAGACAGGTGAATGGTGTGTTTTATTAGATATTCCTCGAGAAATGGGCAACCTGAAGACAGGCATTCATGCCCAGAAGCTCCTCTCCCTTTTTCTAGCTACGCTTGTTGGTCTAATAAAACATATTACTTCCACCAACCTCGTCTTCCCTGCAATTAAATGAAATACTCCCAGAATCATACTGTGTGACAGGTCTTTGAATTCATTTCAGATCTGCTGTAGCTCCATGCAGTCCCTCTGCTTCGCCGTGGGAGCAGGAGAGTTTTGTGCCACTGCACAGCCCCGTCCTTCGCCTTTTGTAGTAACTGTGCAAAGATTTAACAGCCACACATAATGAGGGTTTGTGTGGCTGCGGAGTGAGGGGAAACTCATCTTTTGAGTGTGTGAATGATGGAGTGTGCGGATTAACAAAGTGAGAAAGAGCAAAGGTGTGTTCAGAGCTGCAGCTGATGGAGTCAATGGCAACTGCAGATGGATCAGCCTGACCTTTCCATCTCTGATTCCATAGCCTGCACTGCCCTTTGTAGTGGGTGGTGAAGAGGAAAATAAAATAGGCTAGAAAAACTTTCTAAGCTCAAAACTAGGATAAAGAATGTCACATTTTGAGGCCATGGGGAAAAAACTGTCTTCTGTGCTTTTTAAAAAAAAAAAAGTTAAAAAAGTATGAAATAAAAATGGAAGTAGAAGTAGTAACTTCCTGCTTATGAAATTTGAAATTTTCTTACAATTTTAATTACTTCTCCTTTTTAATAATTATCCTTTATCCCAGATGGAGCCTCATTATGTTTTTACTGATGGATATATCTTAAAATGGGTGGTTAGACCAGCAAAACCAAATGATCAGCATGACTGACTTCTAAACCAAAAAGTTTCTAAAACAGTGCTGGGTTTCCCATCCCACCCCCTGCCCCTGGTGAAGCCCATCCTGCACAGCCTGTCCCACCCAGGGGTAACACAAGCTACCACATTTTGCCTTGTGCTACCAGATGGGAGTGATCCCACCTGACCCACTGAGCTGGAATAGAGGAAAAAAATTACAGGATTTCAGTTCTTAGCAACCATACTTGCCTTTTGTAGCCAGGCTACTTAGGCCAGCTGCTGGCTAAAGGATTCACACTTAAATATAAAAACAGGGCTCCTGAAGCAATTAGTGCTTGTACCTGCAGGATAAGGCCTGGGAATCCCAGTGTTGATCCAGATGGGTCATTGTCTTCACACTGTAGAATGTCTCACTCATCTATCCTTAGGGTCTGAGAGTTTAAAAGTGAAACATCTATCAAAATCTCATTACTTTGGAGAGGATGGGAGCTCATGGATTATAAACCTTGATTTATTTTTTATATCTTAAATCATGGTGCCATATCTAAGCCATAAATTTTTACAAAACAAACTGCTGAAGCATTTGAAGGAGTCAAATAAATACTCCCAGCACTGTGCCAGGGCAGTGCCAGGGGGAGCAGGCAGGTGTGTGGGCTGAGGATGGCAGAGAGGTGGTGATGGCACATTGCTTTGGGAACTCCTACTCTTGTTGATTTTGCAATAAGATGCCTGTATTTACTTGAGGAGAGGAGAGAAGGTTAATGATATCAGTTTCTGGGAATACAGGCACTCCCCAGTGACTGAAAGAGAATATTCCTGGATCCCCCAAAGACTATATTTTCACTCCCAAGTGTCTGCTAGCAGAAAGACATGCCTGTCTGCCTTCAGTTTAATATCATCACAAAGGGCTGATTTATTAAATGGTGTCTTCGTGCCCATGCTCTGTAGGGTTTGCTTGGTGGTGTAGGAGGCTCCAATGGTATCAGTGTACAAGACAGTATTTTAAGTTGAGCAGCACTAAACAGCCTGATCCTGCAAATCTAGGATTGTGCAGTTTGTTTCAGAGATTGATCTTGCCAAGTTTTTTGTGTCATTTAAGGAGAGATCTTTCCCACCGAGAGCGAATGTGTTTGGGAGGGAGAGTGATAAGCCCCTGAATCCTTGCTAGATAATGCCCTTACCTCCTGGGACAGGCCCAGATTAATTCAGTCTTATCATTTGTGGGAGGTGGTGTTTCCTAAAGCACAAGAAGGACAGAAAGCTCAGAAACTTCATCAGAAACATTTGACAAGTAAAATGAAAAAACAGCCACTAAACCTGTGATGAGGGCAAGGATAGGGGTTAACACTGAATTCATTTGCTATGACAAGTTTATTAGATATATGGGTAATAAAGGACTGTTTCTGTAGTATTTTATTCTGTAGTATTTTATTTTGTTCTGTAATTATGATTTTATTTTTGTATTCTTTTTGCCCCAGTTACACTGTCTGCCTACAACTGGACTCTTCCTCTACTACAGTCAGAATAGTGCTGATTCCAGAGATAAGGCACACAAAGCGAAGGTGATACAGACAGACAATTACAAATACATCTTCTTTGTTTCACGGGGTGGACAGTCTTCCTGTGCAGGTCACTGTGACAGTGTTCCAGGATGTACTTGTGGAGCTGGTGACTGGTGCAACGAGGGGCCAAGCAGTGTAATCAGAGCTGACATCTGGGTGCTCGCTCTCAGGGCTTCAGGAAGCTTGTTTTGCTCCCTGATAGACCTGTGCTCACTGGGCAACGGGAAAAGCCTATGTGACTGTTAAAACAAGAGTGGAAAAAATATGTATCTGGAATATGCATTGCTTTACCCTGCCAAGTCAAGTGTTTATTGTGGAGGCCAGACACATCTGTCCTTCTCCAACAGATACGGTGTTTCTTGGATTAAAAAGGCCGATTGCAGTGGAACAGTGGAAGAAATTGCTTCAGAAGACTGACTTATTGGAGTCCTATATCATATGGACCCTGTCAAAAAAATATTAGCCACAATAAAAGCTGACACTGGGGGAGATGAAAGCAATATTGCTTGATATTGTGATTACCTTTATAGCAACGTGTTGAAGGTGAGCAGTGGGGAGTTGAGTCCTTTCTTCATCTGACCTGGGTGGTCACTATGATTACTTCAGGGATTTTTTTTTTCGTTTTATGTAATAAAGCATCTGTAACAAAAGATTTAAAAAACCTCTAGTTTTGGGAAAGAAACTAGAGGCATGGATTGCAGACAGCTATTTGGGTCAAGGGGTTAGGTTTTTGCCAGGCTGGAGAGGGGGATGGAGAGGAGGCAGGGGAGAGGAGGACAGGGGCTGGAAGCATCTCTGGAGCTGAATCCATCTCCACTGCACAGGCAATGAGACCAGCATCAATTTAGTGAGCTGCACCTGATCCAGTTTGGCAAGAGAGAGGCCCACACAGGCATGTATCCCTGTGTGGGATATTTCTGAGAATGCTGCTTGTGAATGTGAGTCTGTTCTGAAAGCTGCAGCAAGTGTGAATAACAACACTCATCACACTATCTTTGCATTTTCATGCCCTTGCAGATTTACTGGAAGATCTTGGAAAACTGCAGCTTTGGTGCAACAATTTAATTATATCACGGATAAGGAATTTTTGCTGGAAACTTGACAGAAGAAATATGATTTACCTCTTCATTCATGTAGCACATAAGTGAACCTAGAGTGGCCCAGCAATTTGTAAAGTGTACGGGCTCAAAAATAACCCTGTTATGAAATAGGACACGATTCAATACAGTGGAGTACAGCGGCTTTGCTGTGCTTGTTCCAAAGGAACAAAATTATGATCATTTGCTACATAATAGTGGATATTCTATAGTTCTTGGTTATTCCTGGGCCCCCACATCCTAGAAAAGCAAAAGGCAGGCCTGAAGTAGCCCTGACAATGTTTGGGATACGCTAGGGTTAAACACAGTGCAAAGGTGAAGGGCTGGTTCTGCAGGGTGCTGAGCTCCTTTAGCTGCATTAAAGCCAACGTGTTTTGGGGTGTCTCTCAATCCACCACCACACCTAGAGGTGCACCAGTTTTTTTTGGTGGAAGGAGGCTGCAGAATATTTGAAGCCAGTGAATCTCCATTGGAGGGAGGCTTATTTTTTTTCAGTTAAAATCAAAATATGTTAACATTTGACCTTTCCCTATGCTTTTGGTTTGGACTCAGAAGATATTCTCATATGTTACTGTAATTCTTTTCCAGAAAAGCAGATACCTTCTCTGTTCCTCTACAAAAGCTTTATGCCACAATAATTTAAGATTTCCTCCAGGTCAGAATATTTCTGCATGTAAAACCTCTTTGAAGGTTTAAATAGATTGTAACTGAGTTTTGACATGTATTAGCACGTGTCAGGTACAGCAGTTATTAAGGGTAGTGGAGACAAGGCACATTCCATCTCTCCAGCGACTGACTCGCAGGTGTCCAGATCACTACAGGGCCATAAGCGGGCAAAGCCACTAAAAAAAAAATCACCCTTTGTTGCAATAAGCATTAAAAACTCCTTTTACCACCCATTTCAGTAATAGATCAGGTGAAGAATAAGCTCTAGTTGCTGTCTTACAAAATGTTGTTCCAGGATTGTGCCTGGGAAAATTGTGTTTTTCTTCCTTTTAATATAAATCTTTTCTGTGGCTCTTGTAGAGTTCTGCATCCACACAGAACATATTTTAAAATTATATTAAAGCATACATTTGCACAGCATGATGTGCATTAGTTAAATAGGAGTTCCTGCGTTCTGTCCTGTTCCTCTTCTCTTTATGAGCTGAATAAGTCTGCATCCAAGCAATTCACAACAGAGAAATCGTTAGATGGATTTTTTTATTTTAATCCTTTAATTCCTTTCATTCACATATCAGGAAGTGGCTGAAATTGTCATGTCTCCCATAGAAGGACTAAAGGAGTGTGATATGCAAAAGGAAACACTCAGGACTTGGTACTTTTTGAATCAGAACAGGTTTGAGCCAAGCCAGCTGACTCCCTGCGCTTCTCTTCCAGGGCACAGCCTCCGTCCTGCAGCGCAGGTCTGACAACGAGGAGTACGTCGAAGTTGGAAGGCTTGGTCCATCAGATTATTTTGGTAAGAAAATTTGGTTAAGCATGGTTCGGAAAGACAGGCACGTCTGCATCAAGCACTTATTGTCTTAATTAGTGTTCCACTCCTACATGCGAGGGGTTATGCGTAGGTCAGCCGCTGCTCTCAGCGATGCTGAGAGATTTCAGGGAAGCTGAACCCATCCCTTGGTTTACACCAGTGTAGCTGACAGGACACAGATCCAGAATCAGCAGAACAGTCTGAAAGCATTTGTTTTCAAAGGCATTTTACACACATGCATTATGCATGTGTAATGCATTTGTACTGTCAACAGAATTATGTAAAGTGTCTATCAAGAGATATATAAAGGGAAATGTTCTACAAGCAGAGCAACGGGATGGTGGAATAGGCACCCTCTGAGAAAGAGCAGGGCATGTGACAGCATGTTGTCCCTGTTTCCAGGTGAGATAGCCCTGCTGCTCAACCGGCCCCGGGCAGCCACGGTGGTGGCCCGGGGGCCCCTGAAGTGCGTGAAGCTGGACCGGCCCCGCTTCGAACGAGTGCTCGGCCCCTGCTCCGAAATCCTCAAGAGAAACATTCAGAGATACAACAGCTTCATCTCGCTCACCGTCTAAATGATTCCTCTGGAAGGCTGCCTTTGTGTGACCTTGTGCACTTAAAATTTGCTCTGTGCAGCTCCATAGCTTTATGAAGAAAAAAAATAAGAAGTGTGCATTTTATGTGTAATTTTTTCTGTTTATGTCACGCAGTGGATGTCAGTTCAAATCTCATGTATCATGGAAGTGGGAGGATAACTGTTTGGATAAGACTAGCTTTGGGGAAGATTGGGGCTCTTTTGAGCCCTTGGCTTTGCAGACAAGATTTTTACCTATTGTTGGATCATATGGCTTAAAACTGTGGGTTTAACTATTTAAAAGACATATGAATTTCTGTTTTCTTTATTATCTTTAAAGCTGGTCTTATTCACTTTTTGTCAAGCTTCTTTGATAAAAGTGGTGTGGAAGGTGTCCCTGCCCAAGGCAGGGGTTGGAATTTGTTGGTCTTTCAGTTCCCTTCCAACCCAAACCAGTCTGTGTTATCTCTCTGCCTGTCATTTCTAAAAGACTTTTCACTGGTTATGGACTGGGGGGTTCTGAAATGCCATGGGATGAGCGGCAGTCTCAGTCGTGAGATGCGCTTTAAGGGGGAAGATCAGAGGAAGGTTTTGATCATTCCAGCAGGCCAGGGAAAAGTAGAGCTTTTGAGTGATTTTGTTTGTGGCTTAGATATAGGGGCCATATTCCTCCATGTCACAAACCCTTTTGGGTTTGCTTTGTAGGAAATGCTAAGGCAAACAGCCTGCTCCAGTCTTCTGGGTGAAGAGGTCAAGAGACAATGTTTTGTAAGAATTCAAATGGAGCCTTTAGGACCTAAGTTATTTGTCCTCAGCTTTTTTTAAATGAGGGTTTGCATTAGAGTCCTTAGAAGTCCAATGAGAACTTCTCTGCTGAATTAAATGGGTTTCAAAACTCAGCAGAGTGTCCTCAGCCACTTCTCTGAACATTATATGAAATGCTGAAGAGATTGTGCCAGGTGCACATCAGGGACAAATCCAGCAGCTTGTTTTTAATAAGGTCCACTTAATTAAATTCAAATGCCTTTCTTCTAGTATATGACTAAATTTTAGAATTTTTAAAAATTTTCTGAAAGCCAAATAAGTGCTTCAAAATGCTGCTTCTCCTCCAAACGACAGGTATTGTGTAACAAAGAGCACCAGGATCCTTGAGCCCAGGTCCCTTCAGGGGCCTCACAGCCTTGCTGGCAGTCATTGCTGCCCTGCCTAAACACGGGGCTCTTCCTGAATGGAGCTTTTTGCAGATTTCTCAAGGCTGGGGATCTGCACAACCCTCAAGGATGGGATCATTTGGATTATGCTTTGCAAAGCTTTTCCTTTGCAAATAAACTTCTTGTTGCCAGCAGCAGCAAAGCTCTGCATCTCAGCCACCCTGAACAGCATTGCCTGGTCTTCAGATGGGGCAAAACTCCATTTCTTCTTTACAACAACATTCTTCTGAGTAAATGCAAACTTTCTGTACCTTTGACACGCCAAAGGTTATGCGGTGAAATACAGCAGTAATCTCCCGTTTGAAACCAGAGGTGTAGGTGAACTTGGCTAAATGGCTAAAACGACTCCAACAGACACACAATATGCTTTCTTCTTTGGAATTAACAAATACTAACTTGACACTTTCCTGTTGACTCCCACCAAGGGCCCAATATTCCAGTAGCTGCCCGCAGTGGTTCTCACAGAGCTAAAAAGCTTCTCAGCTTCACGCTCCTCTCATCACTTAAAAGGTGCTTAATTTATTTCAGCATAATTTCAGTGGTCCCATGAGTGTATATTCGTTGCTGCTATTTATTATGATTATGTTATGCTTCTTGCACGTGTTATGAAATATGACCATTCACAGTTTCCCCCCTTGCAATTTTTATCACGTACATTTATATAGGCAGACCCCCATTCTATATAGGTAGAACAATGTATATGCTTTTGGTTATTTGCTGCACTGTTTTTGTATTTTCTTGTGCAATTTTTAAAAGAAATATTTTTTAAAGGTTACCAGTCACTCAAGTATATTCTTTTACCTGTTGCATTTCTGTTGTGTTGATAAAAATTTGTGAGTGTTTCACATTATATGCAGGACACATCTCTTGTCAAACACCAAGTATTAGCCTCACTGTTTAGAAGTTACTCGAGCACACAGACACACTGCAGATTCTTTGCTTTAAACCTTTACAGCTCATGGAAAATACGTTTGAATTATGGTTCTGTTATAAGCAATCTCAAGAGAAGTGTAACTGTCTAACACCAGGATTCCTGTGCTTTTAGTGGAACAAAATGATATTCAATGACGTTTTAAAGAGAATTGTAATATTTGCAGTGAATGATGGGACAGGATTACAGTATGAATAAAATTCTTCTACGTTATACGTGGCCATTGTGGGTTTATTACTAGTGGAAGTCTGTGTGAGTAGATGTCATGTTCTAGTTAAAATCTGCATATCATCAAAACTTTGAGCTCTACTGAAAATAATCAGATGCAAAGGGACAAAAAATAGATCAAGATTTCCAGTGCTATATATAGTAATGGAAACCAAACTGATTTTGTGGAGGATTAGCATGAAGAAAAAAACTTCATCTGTTTAAATGTAACCATATATGTCTGTATGAAGAAATAGGGGTCCAAGGTGTCTCTTGGACCTTCCTGTTGTTGTCCAGTTGCCAGCTTTGAAACCCTCAGGAGTGCTGCTGGCCCTGTCGTATGGCCAACAGGGACACCTGGGGAAAACCAGGCTCTTTCCTTCTCAAATACCAGTGCTGCTGCTTTCACCCCAGTATCACAGGCAAAGCCCATGGTCCTGACTGCACCAGGGATCTGTCCCAATTGTTCCTCTCAACTTCTGGCCACACATCAATTTTTAGAAGCGCAGCTGCCCTGGGGCTGAAGCACAACCCCACTTTTGGCACCAGAGATGTACTGTGCTGCTGCCATGGCTTGTGTTCATGCTGTGGGCTGGCCAAGAACTACACTGAGGACAAACTTCTCAGAGAAGGCAGAGCCTCCAAAGAACCACCTGTACCTCCTGCATCAGAGTGCAGGCATGGGTTGAAGGACCAGAGAGCATGGCTGCTGGGTGAGGAAGAGGTGTTCAGTGTGTTTTTAGTGCCACACTACCCACCAGAGCTCTGGGTGGCCACGCCAGTAGGTGTGTTGTGGTCCAAGCTTGGCTCCAGAGATGGAGTCATCACCCCAGAGCAGAGGGCAGGGCCAGCGGCTTCACTCCATGCAGCTTCTCTGTGGTGGCCCCCACACAGAAATCTTGGGCAGCTCCCAGCATCCAAGGGCTGTCCAGCTTTCCGCTTTTGGAGCGTGTTATTTTTCCCCCCTTTGCTATGATTCAGGAGGGAAGGACCGGTCTTTCCAGAGAATTACTCACATTATGTAGTAATCAAAAATGACCACTCTCTCTGAGGTCCTTCCAGAAGGACATTACCAGCCCACGCTCCCCAGAAAAGAGCATCTCGCCACTCCTCATTGTCATTCTTTTTTCGGTTGGTTTTAATTGTGTCGCAGCCATTTCGGGACTCCTGAGACAACAGAAAAGACTTTTTTTTTTTTTTTTAATATAAACTAACTGCACCTCAGGTTTTTACAAGGCCACGTGGCTGACCAGGCTTTGGTGTGTGTATCACATTACTGTTGGCTCATTCCGGCATTCCCACGGCTTCGTGGCACTGGGTGCTAAAGCCTTGGAGTCACGTGGACCCCGTGAATCCTTGATCATCAGGCAAGTGCAGCCTGACACCATGTTACCTGTTTAAGTGTTGGTGGGAAACAAGAGCTGTTGGAAATTCAAGTGACCCCAGTTGGGTTATTGGCTGCTGGATTGTTTTTCTGGCAGTAAATAGTCTTTGGAAGCAGAATCACCACATGAAGGGTGACATTTCTACTGTTGCACAAGGTGTGTGCATCCCATTCAGTTTTAAGCTTTAAATGGTGCATAAATCCTCTCACTGGCCTGTTTATGGAAGAAGTGGTTGTTCTTTAGGCCATTTCTGTATAGCAGAGAGAATATTATCTTGTGCAGCAGGAACACCATGACGACCTCCTTAAAGAATAGGTGACTGAGCACCAATCAGCTTAAAGTCTCACACTTGATATTCCAAAGATCAGTTCACAATGTAGAGACCAAATTATCCACTCTTACATCACTAGGCATGTTTTTTTAACTTGTTTCCAATGATTTGGCAACACTGACTGGAGCTTCAAGTGCACACGACTGCTCAGAAACTCATAAGAGCATTTCCAGCCAGAGTCACTTCTGTAGGTCCCTCTTCCCTCTGAAGAAGGAGAACATATTTGGAAACAAGCATGTGTGTAGCCTTGAAAATCTGATGTTACGGGAATACATTGGCTTGGATGCTCCTCCTCCTCCAGGGATTTCTCTGTGGCTCTTTGCTGCTCCGCAGAGTTGTATCTGGGATGCAGCACTCACAAGCTGGCCTTTTCTCCGAAAAGGCTGCCTGGCCGAAGGAGCTGGCATCTGCAGCCATCTGGTATTTTTCTGAAGGCTGAGGATGTTTTTTGTGCTTGATCAGGCTCCAATACCAGAGTGATTCTTCTGATGTCTAAAAATCTGGATTGAGTTTTCAAAAGAGAGGCTGCACTTTGCCTGGGTAAGGAAAGTAAAGCCTGAGCATCTCCTTGGGCTGCTCTGACTCCTATCTCAGATGTGCATGGGTAACTTAGCACTTATGGGTGTGCCAGCCCCTCCCCAGCTGTCCTCTAATCCTTGTTTTCAAGCCACTCTCTGCACATGTATCACTGAGAGCCTCCACAGCCCAGACCAGCTGCAGCACACATCCCATGCTCTTGGGCTTCAGCAATTTGAAGTGTGCAGTGTTCTCTTTAAAAAGTCGTGAGATCTTATGAAGGAAAAAAATAATCATTTTACCCAAGAAGACTGCTCCTATTCCAGTATAAACTGCCTCCAAACGTGGAACAGTGGCGTGCCATGTTGCTGCACGGGCCAGCAGTGCTGAATGAATTGGCAGATGCTGTGCTGCTGTGTGATCTCTGGGAGCTGGGCTGTGAGAACGCTGCTCCTCTACTCACAGCTTCACTTCAAAGCCGAAAGAGTTGGTTTGCCAAAAAGGTGCCCCCCACCCAAGCCCCAGTGGGACAAATGGAGTCTCGTGCTGTCAAGATTCTCTGGGTGCAGTCACCTTACCCTCGGTGGGTGCTGACAGCCTCCACTCTTCCCAGAGCTGGCAGTTGGAAACAGGATGTATAGACTGATGATGAGGTAGGGAATTTCTCACCACTGCCTGCTGTTACTGGCGCTCTGGATGTTCATACTGCTGGCTCCAGGGAAATCAAGCCTTTCTGGGAAGTGGCTACTCCCTATCCTCTTTATACAGAAAATGTATTGTTATTATTTGAAAGCACTTTTGTGTTGCCCTTAGACTACAAGCATGGCGATTGTTCCATTAGAAGACATCATGGTGCATAGCAGTGAAATACGACGTACAGTACCATGCAGTATGTATTTTCCAGATAAACTGGGAAAATAGTGAAATGGATCTGCAAAGTGGGGGTACAATAGCTGCCTTGCATTCCTCCACATGTGTGGAATTTATGTGCACTACAGAGTGACTCTGTTTCGTTCCCATGTGCTTACGATGATCGGATGATCCGTTGTGTTTCTATCCGGTTTCATTTTCTCAGTTGTATTTGTGGGCCAAGCACAAAGTCGCAGCGACTTCAGGCTGAACGTGGCAATGAATTAGTGCTGGCTAAACCCTCCCACCATTTATTTCCACTGCAGCAGCGAGAGGGAACAGACCCAGCAGCTGAAAAACACAAGAGATTGTTTCTCCTCCTCAACCAGGGGCAGCTCAAGCCATTTGCCAGATAAAAGTAGTTGGCTGTGCTTGCAGCCTCTGGGTTATTTGACTGAGACTTCCCAGCCTGGAGGTGCATCTCGTCCACACCCCACCCTGCCCAGGGAGCCGTGGGAGTGCGGAGCAGGGAGATGTGTCACTGCTCACAGTCTAACTTGCGTAAGGACGACTCCGGAAATTGCTGCCGGAAGGGAATCTGCATCTCTCAGCGCTGGCTCCTGCAGAGATGGAAAAGCCCTGTCTTGGCCCTTCCAGAGGGAAGGACTCGTGCCCCCACACATGGTTCATATGGCTCTTGGCGAGGCTGAAGGTGTCTGAGAAAGCAACAGAGCTGCTCCCCAGCCTGGAAAGCCTGGAAGTCACCTCTGACAGCCACCACGAGCACCATGATCTCCACTCCATGGGCCAAATTCCCATGAGATAGCAGGATGGTTCCTATCCTTGACACATATCCAGTGAAGCATCACACCCTCTCCTACTGCCTTGCATGTCTGGCTCTTAGCCCAGGATCTAGCTTTTAGAGAATAACATGATTAGCAAGGAGGGCTTTTTAAACCTTGGGTTTGCAGGGAGCAGCAGAAGGTACCAAAATGGGCAGAGGAACACTAGAACCAGCTCAACAAAGGCGCCCTTGTGCAGGCGGGGAGATGCAGCAGAACCTGTGTCCGGATGAAAGCTGCCCTATCAAAATAGCCACAAACAAACCCGCCTCCTCTGCTACAGAAAAGCTGTTGTGCCAGGAGCATATTAAATTGTATATGCTTTTTCTCAAGGCAAAAGAATTGCAGCAGTGACGGCAGCTGTGTGCGCTGGAGCCGAGCCACCGTATTCAACTCGTGAAGGCCTTGCTGAGGACGGGGTGGGGGAAGGACTGTGGATGAATGTATTATTCAGAGGGACCCACACTGAAATGATCTACCGGCACTGGGGATGTGTGAAGCAGGAAAAAAGTGACTGCCCTGACACCAAAGGCTGAGGCACTTGCCAGAGGGCAGCACAGGTGACGGGCAAGGTCCCCTCCCAGACTGGGAGCCAGGGACCTGCTGGTGTTGCTGTTCATGGGAGGAGGCAAGGTGTGTTTTGCCTTCCCCAGGTTTCCCTGGGGAGGTTCCAGGCCTCAACCTCCAGAAGCAGAGCTGGGCTGCAGCCACCACTCTGGCCTGGACGGAGGAGCAGGTTGCAGGCAGGGGTGTGCCCAGCCTGCCCAGTGCAAGGGGGCAGGAGATGGGATTTAAAGTCAGTGAGGAGCAGAGAGCTGCAGGCAACTCCATCAGTGGGCTCTGCTGATGGCCATCTGGCTGGTCCCAGGTGTGGCGGGTAAATGGGAAATAAATACCCACAGGATGGCTTGTTTCACCCCTCCTTTCTCACAACAGGGCTGTTCCCTGCCTGGCTCCTGCCTATATCCTGAAGAGTCAGGGTGCAGAGGGCTCAGGACTCATCCTGCTGCAGCCAGCACCTTTTATCAGTGAGGCCACCTCTGTGTGAGCATCCCCACACCAGGGACAAGGGTTTGGAGGGATCCTTCTGCAACCCCTGAATGTTGGTGCACTGTGAATAGCCACAGAAGGGGATTTCACCGCCATTCACACCGTCCCTGTTACGTGTGAGCTGAGCCTCCCAGACAAGCTTGTTTCTTGGTTTGTTGGAGGAAGATCTCCCGAATTTGCTGCCCAGGCTTTGCTCTTCTCTTCTTGAGCTATTAGACGTCCAAGCCTGGATCTTAGATTCTGTAAAGTACAGTGAGTGTCTAAAATCTTTTTCCAACTTGAGCTGCAACTCCCCTGTGAACAAAGTTGAGTTGTGAGTAAAGGATATGAGATGCTTTCCTTATTAACTCAGGAGCATGCTAGGTACAGGCACCTCCTGTGGATCTCCTTTGCAGGGAGTGAAATAAAACAGAATAAATTCAGAAAGGATGACTTCTGTGCAGACACCGTGCAGGTGCCTCATCAAAGATCAGTTTATCCCCAGGCGATACAGTTCAAAAGCTGCAGCAAGGAAATGGGATAGGAGAGCATGACACCCATCTCAGCTTAAATTCAGTCACTGCAGCTGTCCTGTTCTCTAAGGCAGAAGAGGAAATTTATGGCTCTCCTGCAATGCGAGCAATGCTGTGAGCACCCACAAGGTAAATGCCCTTTTGTGCTTGAATCCCTTCCCTAGCTGAAGTCACTGCATACAGAGGGCTAACATGATTCAGTGAAAGAAAACCCATTTCAGTTGCTTTTTAAGCAGATTACAGCAGATTAACTGACTAATCTATATGGAATCCTCTCTAACAATTTCAAACTGTAAACAAATCCAGCTACTTTTGCATTGCACATAAATATTTACTGTGGATTATATGAAGATTAGCTTCAAATGATATTTGCAACAAAGGTTTTCTTTTGTAACTTGCTACCTGTAGTAATGTAAAACCTTTGGAAAGAAATATGCCTTCCACAAAGTGTGAATTTAAGGCCCATCAGCTGTACAATAGCATCTACCAGAGCATGTTCATAAGCAGAAACAAAACATAGCATTGCTGCCAGGTGAAAGAAGGGAATAATAAAAGCTACTGGTGCCGAATAAAAATGCCTGGGCTTATCATAGCGTGGAAGTAAGATCTTCCCTAGAAGATGTGACTTGGTGTTGGTAGCTGACACCTCACTGGTACTCACAGCTGGTTCTCCAGCTGCAGTAAAAAGCTATGCAAGATTTGCAGCAAAGGGCATTTAAGGGATGTTGTTTAGTGTCCTGAGACGTCACCCTTCTTGGGTGGTCAGTGGGGGTGGACCTGGCCCTGGTGGCTGGTGAGAAATGAGGCAGGCTTTGTGAAGAAGCAGTTCCTCTTCCTGAAGATCTGGGGTTCTCACCGCATCTCCAGCCACATGGAGAAACCTCAGAGCCACATGATCAATGCTTCAGAGGCTGCTGCTCACCCCAGTGAGGTCCCTACAAGCACAGTGACTCCTGGTGTGATGGAGGGGGTTGATGCACAGTAGGTGTCCAGGGCACCTTTTCCTTCCAAACAACAAGAGGCCAGAGACCACGCTGAGCAACCACAGGCAAAAGCCAATGTAGAACCTTTTGTCTGTCATCCCACCATGCTCTGAATGGGGTGTCCTTGGGGCAGCCAGCACCAGCCCCTGTGGGGCTGTGGCTGTGGGTGTCCGGGCTGGCTGGCTCGGGTACTGCTGCTCCTGGCACAGCAGTTGGTTGGTACATGGGGGATGTTGTGTCTACCAGGCCAGTGAAGGAATGCTCAGTTTACATGACAATAGCTTTTTAGGAAGCCAGAAAAAGTTAAACAGCCTTCCCAGATGGAAGATCATCCCTTTCCATCCTCTGTATAATTAGGGCAGCTTCATACTCCTATAAAGAGATGATCTGTTTAATATAAGAGATTTCCAAAGTCTTAGCAAATGAGTATCTGAGAACTGGCTTCTGATGTGGTTTATGTTCTTTTTGATAGATTTAGGTTATGGGAATGTTGGTTACAGAGGCAGTGAGTGATTCATGCTGAAACCATCCGGGTGCCGTCTGATCCATGCTGTCCACCCGAAGGTAAAGGGAGGCAGCAGCCTGTGCTGTGTTAATGCCTGCAGTTTGAGCTGTTCAGTGTAAGCTATAATTGCAGAAAAATTACTGCAGCAGAGAAGAAGAAAGGTTTGCATTCTGCAGAGAGAGGTAATCCTGACCAGAGCAACATTTCCATAGCAAGCTGGGGTCTGACAGGATGCCTCAGGACCTCAAACTGCCATGCTCCGTGTAAGGAGTTGTACTGGCACCTTAGGAAAAGCAGGTCTCCCTGGAGAGTCTCTGGCTGCTGCTTGTCAAGCACAAAGCAACACAGACTGGAGCCGATTGACTTTTGCTACTGCCCACCTTGGAGTGGTCTTGGAAAACATCATTTCCCCCCTGGCTGTGGGTATGTCTCAGCAGTACTTGCAGGAACAAGCCCTTGAGCAGATGGGGGAAAGAAGCAGGGGGAGAAATAGCATCCTCCTCTATGTTTTCTTCCTACAGTCAAGCACTTGGAAATCCTGTCTCCATGTGAAGAAAATCAAAGCAAGCAAAAGGGCAGAGAGTGGGCTCTGAAAAACCTCAGAGGGGGAGCTGCCCTGCAGACAAGGGTGGGAGCTCTCCAGCCTCAGTGTGGTCCCTGGAGCCCATGTCCCATCACAGATCCTTTTTGCCTGACTGGGGCTGGGCCTCGCTGCTGCCCAGGATGCCATCTGAAAAACCACTCCCAAAACAATCTCAGTGTCACAACAGGAGAGTGGGCACTGAGTGTAGAAAATTGGGTGGACAAAGCCATGGGGTGCCCTGTTGGGCAACAATGAAGTGGTCACTGTCATCCAGCTGCCTTGCACATCTCTGTTCTGCCTCCTGTCACAAAGGCATGAACGCTGGGAAGCAGGGATATTCCTCATCAAAATTCATGGATTCCCATTGCACTTGCGTAACTTCTTCAGGATTTGTGTGAGAGCAGGGCGAGGCCACAAGCCAAGTGCTTTGCAGCATCACATACCTTTGTTGCCATGTAATAAGCAGAAGACTTGAGGATACTAGTTTTGTTTGCTGGTTTTCCCCCCTCTATTGCTCATGTTTCAGCTGTATATAAATCCAGAAGAAAAGTTTAGATCATTTTTATATCAGATTTGTAGGTGAATTACGGGGGTTCCTTGACCACTTACTCTCAGTAATGTTAATATAAATTCAGAGTCCCTGGAACAGTGGTTTGTGCTGGCATCAGGAAAACCCTTGCAATGGGGTAGGAGGCTGCAGGCACTGAAGCAGCAGGTCCAGCCCACTGAGCTCTTTGGGTGATTCTGGACACCCACCAGGGCTGTGCTGGACAGCCTGGAGTGGCTCCATAAGGGGCTGTGTGTCCCTCCCAGTGATGCCTCACCTCTGCCTCTTTTTTTCATAGAATCATGGACCCACAAGGATCACTGAGTCCAACTCCTGGCCCCACACAGGACAATCTGAGAATGCCACTCTGTGTCTGGGAGTGTTCTCCAAACACTTGAACTGTGTCAGGCTTGGTGCTGTGACCATTTAACTGGGGAGCCTCTCCCAGTGTTCAACTCCCCTTTGGGGAAGAAGCCTTTTCCTATTATCCACCCTAAACCTCCCTGACACAGCCCTATGCCATTCAGCAGTGCTTTGCTGACCGTGTGCCTTTGGGATTAGTACACAGACCCCCAGCTCACTGCAGCTGCTTCCCTCTCTGACTGGGAGGGAAAACAGCTGCAGCAGGAGGAGGGACAGGTATCTCTCCTGATTCAGCATCCCTGTCCTATCGTCGGCTGGTGGCCTTGGCTGAAGGCCGACCCTCTGGATAACCGGGCACGGACGAGGCCTCCCCAGGCCTGCGGAACGCGGGCCAAGGAGTAGCGCCGGCAGCTCCTGCCCGAGATAAGGCAGCGTGCTTTCAGGATTTATTGCCTTTATCCCCATTTACTGCCAGCCTGAATGTTTCAATTATCTTTTTTTGTGGTGGCATTTCCCTAACAAGCAGCGTTATTTTGTTGCTGCTGTTTCGGCTGGGACAGACTGGGCCTTGTTTTCCAAACATGACACACATGCATTGAAAAGCAAGCGGGCGATGGCAAAGCATATTTGGTCTGCCTTGGTGGTTTGAAAGGTTATTATCTGACCCCGGGCTCGTCACCTCAGCCCCATAAATCTAGCAAAGGGGCCATTCTCAGCCCTTTAGAAATACATCCTGTTTCCTCTGCAGTGGACTCATGATTTCATTGCTGACCTTACCAACTAATTCCCCTAATTCATTCACTCTGAGTTTCTTAGAAGTTAATCCACTCCTCAGCTTGACTCCCTTGAGGCAAATTCAGCCTTGGGGCAGCTTCACCCATAGTTGGGATTAACATTAGCACCAATTTTAGCCCATGGATCCTGCTTTTTTGGTTCAGACAGCATCTCAAATTGCTTATTGGCATCAGATGGTTGTTTTTGAGATCTCACATAGCTCCAAGTCCTCCTCTCTGATGCTGTATGTGCTGATAACGAGCCGTGTTAGCTAATCCCCCATCAGGATTCATAATGTCAGGAGAAAAACCTGGTAGAAAAAATGTTCCTCGCAGTTTGTTCTCAGCACAAAAGGTCGTTCTGGCTGAATAGTTTGTCAGAAAATTTCCATTTGGTGTGAAAGTTTTTCAGGGAAAATTGCGAGTTTCTCCTCTGCAACAATCAGAATATTTCAGTTTTCAATAGCTGCCAACTGTCCCCTGCACCAAAGTGTAAGGTGAGATGCAAACATGAAAGGCCACTTTTTCCAAAAGTGCTCACGAGAAGTGTCTCCAGCAGCTCTTCCTGTGACCCCGAGCTATCTGAAACCCCTCCAGAGAGTCTCTGGACCAGCAGGGCAGCCTCACATCTCCAGCTCTCCCAGACAGCACACAGATTTCCATAGGGCACAACCAGAGTGGTGTTAACTGGGGGAGGATTATCTGTATCTGGATTCCACACAGCAATGTACAAAATTAGATTGTTAAAGGGAAGAAAAGCAGAAATATAAACTGATGAGAGCTTGCCTTATTTTGCTGCCAAATATGATCCTTTGGCATTAGCAGATTAACCCAAAAAAGTTCTGGCCTCTGGTTTTTAATCCATTTTATATCCCACCCATCATTACAGACGAGGCTGTTGGCAGACCTGGAGGTGTGTCTGAAGCGATGGGACCAGTGAATGCCCTCAGAAGGGGATGTGTGTCATGTGGGGTCTTGGAAAAACTCCATCACCCTTCCACTGAGCAAGGTGTGAAGAAAACAGGATGCTGGGATGAGAGTGGATGGATCTGAGCTCTGATTTCAGCCAGGCAGCAGGTGGGGAAAGGGAAATAGTTGATACAAGGCAGGAGGCTGCTGTGCCACCATGCCCAGCAAGGGATGTTTGATGTGCTTTAGTCTGAGCAAAGCCACAGGCTGCTATCACCCAAGATGTGTGAGAGCATCCCAGTGGAGCCCCAGGAGAGACCTGTCTGTCCACAATGCAACACCCCCTCCCTGAACACAGCCTTACAACAGCCTCTGGGAGCCAGCAGGCTTCATTTTACCGACAGAAAAACACTCGCAACCTCAGTTCCCAGGAGGGCATGATTAAAGGAATGTTTTTTGGCCAAAGGGTGGAAATGGATCGAATCTGCACATTTTCCCCCAGTGGCACAGGTCTGCTGGGTGCCGGGCAGGTGAGGGAGGGTTCTCTGCGGAACAGGGTTCGCCGGGAGCTGCTGCTAAACTCATTTTTTAATGCAGCATTTTTGATTATTTCCCATCCACTTGGTACGCCACCAAAATAGATCCAGTTCTCCCCTGTTTTAGCCTCTGCTAAAACCCTCAGACCGCATCTTCTCCTATAACAAAAAGTATGTGGAATTGGCTAAAAAAGAAACATTCCTGTTCTCACAACACTTAAAAAAATCCACTCCTTTCCTAAAGAAAAAAAATAGCACTTATAAGACTTTATAAAACTGCTTCTGTCCAGAAGGCTCCTGCATCAGCTCAGCTTCGTCCCTTTAACCATTACCACGCCAAGCTTGTGCTGAATTATTAATCATCCCAAAATAGCTGCTGAAAAAAGAGGCAAAAATGGAAGGCTCAATAACAGCAACGCATATGGCAAAATTTATTTTGATCTTACTGAAAGTCTTTAAGAAAATCTATAAGAGGTTGGGGCAGGATGAGGGAATGTAGGGATGCAGGCAGGCAGGAGCCCATGGCCTGGTGAGGGACGCCTGCGTAGACTCGGGGAGTAACCCTGAAAGAGAGAAGGAGAGAGAGAGGGGAAGCTGAGCGGCGAGCTGAACTTGCAAATGTTTTTGGCATGAAATCATGAGGGCAAATGCAGAGCTATCCGCCCACCAGCACATGTGTGGAGCTGCCACTGTATGGGGACAGTCCTATATATATGTACATGTTTGTATGTAAGGGAGAGAATGGAGAGGGGCTGTCATGGGCTCCTCACCCAGAGGAGAAGGCTCCTGGCCTGACTTCACAACCCCAGTGCTGCACAGTGGCAGAGGCCAAAGGGCAAGAAGAGTTTTGAGATGAAAGCTGGGCAAAAGCACCATTTTGCAGCAATGCAGTGACTCAGGGAAGGTGCCCGGCCCCTGCGGATGGGGACTGTTTGTGGGTGCTTTGTGCCCAGCTGTGGGGTGTCCCTGTCCCTGCAGTGCGAGTGCTTTGTGTCCAGCTATGAGGTGGCCCTGTCCCTGCAGTGTGGGTGCTTTGTGCCCAGCCGAGGGGTGACCCTGTCACCAGAAGTGCTGGCGGGAGCAGGCTGAACAGACTCTGCGCCTCAGTTGCGGGGGAGTGTTGGGAAAACCGCACCCAAGCGGAGCTGCCGGAGAGAGAAGGACATTTTGTTGTGAAGGGGTTTTTCTTCTTATTAGATTTTTTTTTTTTTTCAAGCTGCATTTCTTTGAGAGGCTTTGTGGACAGTGTGGGCAGAGCCATGTGGAAGGAATTTAAAGGGAGAAGCCAGTTCAGGGTCACGGCCCGATACGCGAATATAAACCAAACAGTTGTGGATGGTACGAAGCAGCTCCCCGGGGCCAGCGCGGGGCTGTGGGCACACGGGGCAGGACCAGTTCCCGGGAGTGCAGAGAGCAGCACTGGCTGGCCGTGGGCATCCCACAGCCAGGAGCACTGGGGAATGTTGTGGGAAGCCAAAACAAGGACCATGGCATGAGATGGAGCTGCACAGGGTGGCAAGGCAGGGCAGGAACCCACATAACAAGGAGTCCCTTTGGAGCACAAGTCTGATGAGGAGCGTCTGAGGGAGCTGGAGAGTTCAGCCCCGAGAAAAGGAGGCTCAGTGGGGACCTTCTGTTTCTCTACAACTACTTGAAAGGAGGTTGTAGCCAGGAGGGAGTTTGTGTTTTCTTCAGGGTAAAAAGCAATAGGACAAGAGGAAATGGCCTCAGGCTGTGCCAAGGGAGGTTTAGATTGGATATTAGGGAACATTTGTTCACAAAAAGGGTTGTTAAACATTGGAACAGGCTGCCCAGGGCAGTGGTGGAATCACTGGCCCTGGAGGGATTTAAAAGAGGCATAGGTGTGACACCTGGGGACTTGGTCTAGTCATGGCCTTGGCAGTGCGGGGTTAATAATTAGACTTGATGATCTTAGAGGTCTTTCCAACCTTAATGACTCTGTGATCCTAACTAGCCTGACTGGACTGATTTGGTCTTGGCCCTTAAGCTGTGGAGGGAGTTCCTGGGCAGCTTTCCAGCAGGGGCAAGGGCAATCTGGGAGAAAGCAGCTGAGCTGAGTGAACATGGACTGAGGATAGACAACATCTGCACCAAGAAGCCTTGCAAGGAAAAAGAGTTGTTTGCTCTGTTACCTTCACATAGAGTTGAAGACTTTACCAGTGAGGGGTCTGATGCTCTATCAGACTATTATGGCTTTAGTAAATGAAACCTGGAAGGCTGGATTGCTCTTCTGCTCTGTGTGTAATGACCTCAGCGCCATTTCAGAGTCACCTCTTCTCTGGCACCTGCTTCTTTCCAATTCCTGCACAGCGAGCTTAGAAAATAACCATCAGCAGGAAGGAAGGCTGTGCCGCAAGAAATTGTAGCTTAGTTTAGTAAGGCTTTTGGCTCCTGTTTGCATGGCCAGATTTTGTTCTCACACTGTTTTAATCTTAGAGATTCTCCAGACACAAATTCCTTACTTGCTTCTTACTCCTTCTACTGACACTTTGGCAAAGTGTCCCTCACCTCCAAGGAGTCTCTCACCAGGTACACATCAGTCAGATCCCCTCAGACCGCTGGGAGCGCAGAGTTACAGTTTTCATGAGACTTAGCAATGAGGCAATTTTAAAAATGGCTCGAAAGATAACTTGGGAGAGAAGGAAATGTCTTCCCTGCGGAAGCTGGCCAGGTGGGCAGTGCTGCAATTAGAATTATCCTTGCCACAGATGGTGCATGAGCACTGCTGAAGACTGTGTCACCCCTGTGCAGCAGGTGACATTTCCTCTGCTTTGAGGGACCCGCACACACCTCTTCAGGCCTCCTAGCCAAAGCAGGGGGTGTTTATAAGGGCGGCTTTTCTGCCACGGCCATACTAGAAATTGGACTGAGCCCATGAAGTTCACTGTGGATCAGAGCTGCAATTTGGAGCAGTGATGTGGAGATTACAGACTCCATCGCTGATTCCCAACCTCTTGAGCCATTTGGATCCTTATCAGTATTTTCTCTTTCTCAAGTGCTGTGAATGTAGAGAGCCTGCTCTGGTGTGATGGCATTTTGAATTAAATCGACAGCCAATTCAGATTACGCAACCATGAAACAAAGAAACAAAAGTCCCTCCCAGCAAAAGGTGTCTGATGACACTTACGGGAGTAGGTGGCTCAGGGCCTTCAGGGGAAATTCCAGATGGATAGGAAAGTAGCAGTGATACAGCAAACCCCCACAGAGGGTGGGACTGCGGGCACATGGTGAACCTCCGGAGGAGCTGTGGGTATGAGATCAGATGGATGGCCTGGGGAAAGTCAGAGATGTGTGGAAAGCCGGTGGGCAGCTCCCAGTGTGATGCCGAGATAAGCATGAGACGGGAAGGGTGTGGTAAGGCAAACTCCAAAAGACTAAATGCTTGCTTCACGCCAGGAAAAGAAGCAGGTCCATCCTAATGACGTCGAGAGAATACTCCATGCCCTGGGTTAGTCATGCTCCTAAGTGCTGGGTTGAATCTGGGCTGTGTTTGACCCTCCTGCTCCATCCCTCAGGAAGCCAGGATTGAGCAAGACCACACATCACACCGCACACCTCCGGAGGGAAGTGATTAAGCCATGAATAAGAGATCCACCAGCTGTTGTGCTTTGTGTGTGTGCATACACCATGGAACTACTGCAAAAAACTAAACCTAGGGCCAAGAGAGCCTGGGACCAAAGGTGAGACCTCCACGAAGGACCATGACAACAACTACACGACTAAAAGCATGAGCAATGGAAACAGACACCATGCTAGTGTGGATGTTTGACTTTGGCATCTTAATTTTAAACAAAGGAGGATAGAAGCGTATTTTTCAAATCCTTCTCATTAAGTAATGCCCACAACATCCATTTCAGTGGGAGTTGAGCTCACACACATCTTTGGTGCCCTTGGGAATTTTGACTTAGCTTCAGTATCAGCCCTACAAAGGACAGGTTTGGGTTTGGTTTTTTTTTTATAGAAGTCTATGATAGCTGACTTCAGATTCAGCCCTTCCTTGTTTCTGAACAGCTTTTATGCCTGGCCACAACACTGCTTAGAGTCATTGATAATTACAACAGAAGACTAATCCCTGAAGACTTCTACCACTGGCTTCTGTAAAAACAGCCTGTTACGCTAAGGGCACATATTTTCCCCAGTGACTTTGGACTTGGACTTGCTGTCTGCATTCAGAGTAGAAGTTGAGCAGGCCTGATCTGGCCTTTTTCACTTCCACAGCAGACACTACGAGCATCCAGAGTTGAAATGGTGGCATCCCCACCCAGCAGCCCTCATGGCACTGCCCCGGACTCCAGACATGCACTGGCTGGACGAGCATCTGACCTGGGGCTGTTGGAGTGTGTTGGAGCAGTTAGGGCTGACTGGCTGCAGCTTTCTTTCTCTCTGGCATCCACAGAAACTGAAATGAGACACGAAAGATACGGCAAAAGATGGAGAAAATAAAGAAATGGAGGCAATCTGGAAACCACAAACTGGGGAAAGGATGGGCAGGAACAAGGGAAAAATGCAGCAAGAGGAAGAAAGAAAGAAAAGTCACAGCAAAGGAAGCACAGTAGTAACCCCTGTGATACAAACAGAAGCAGTCTGAGGTTTGTATGCATTGTGGCTGGGCTATTGCCCATGGTATTTAACTTCACAAACTAACCCAGCCATTATGCACCGAGGGATCGTTAATGCAGCAGATGCAGCCAGACATACGTAGGAGTGTGTTAGTATAAGGCCTGATGTAAAAAACACCTGCTAGTTTGGCAGGGTGACTCAGGAAAGATACGTGTGGCTCGTGTGAGGGTGCAGTATTTACAAAGGTATCTGCTGCTTTCCCATCACATCATGTGCAATTCCCACTCGCCTTAACAGGAGCTTTACTCAGTGGTGGGGTAGCAGACACCAGGATGAAGCTGGATGGAGCTGGTCCCATTTACACTAGCAGGGAAGCTGACATCTTAAACGTTCTTCTTATCTTTTTCTTTTTTTTTTTTTTCCATTCAAAATATTTAGGACATGGAGAGGAATTCTCTCTCTAGAATACCTAGGCTCCAAAGCAGCCTTGTTTACAACAGCTTAAGCTTTTATAAGCCTGAAGGAATTGCACTGATGCCATGAAGTTGCAAGGGGAAGAGGCACTTTTGGAAGATTATAACAACGTGGCTGCGGTATCCCAATCCCTGATGCCACTGACGTGGATGTGTGCCATTACTGAAGTCTTAGAGGGGCTGGCACACTGTCCCAGTGTGAGATTCTCTTACAAACCAAAGACCAGGCTGGTACCAGGCAATTAAGCAGCAGGACAGGGCCAGGCTGCTTCCAGGAGCATGCCAAGGATGGAGGGCTCTGGCTCACATGCAGGGAGCAGACAGCTGCAGTGGTTTAAGATGTTCCCCCACAGCTGTCCGGGCTCTCGGTGGGAGGCTGCCTGTGAGCAGGGGTGATGGAATGGGAGGGATGCCTGTGCCTCAGCTGTCCCAGGCCAGGGCCCAGGGGATGCACGGAGAGCACAGATGGAGAATTGGAGTGGCTGCAGCGTGGACACCTCCAACACAAACTGAGGAGGCATCTTTGGCACAGGTGCAAAGTGTGATGAAGGGAATACCATAGACTGTCCCACAAAAACTAATCAGAGCTCATTTGCTAGGACCCTCAGCAAACAGGTTTATTATCTGTTTCCTCATTGTTCCATGAGATTTCTTTCCCAGGTGTTGCTCACTTTTGCCTCTCTCCTTGCCCAGCTGCCCTTACTGGAGCTCTGGCATCTCCCACTTCCCAGCTCTCCACAAGGTGCATGCAGGGGAAAGCCTCTGGCACAGGTAGCCACACCATGGGAGCTGGTGGTGGGCAGCCAGCACCACAGCCAGCCCCAGCAGTGAGCCGAAACATAAAGCAAGGATGTAGCGAAAGCTGCTCTTTTATGTCCTGTCTCTTGGCTTTCTTCTTGGCATTTTAAACCTTTTCTACTCACCTTTCTCTTTCCAGATTTTCTTCCAGCCCAAAATAACTGCAGCAACACAACCCACTGCCTCGCATTTCATTCTCAGTCTCGCAGTCGCCACTTTATTTTGCCTTTTCCCAGTTTCATGAAAGAACGCAGTCGCATGAATAACAGGATTATTTATCATCCTCTCCCTTCCCTTCCAGGATGACTTGCTGTTTATGGAAAGCACTCGAGTGCAGGAGAGATCGTACTACAGTTAAACAGACAATGCTTAAAGGGACATTGCCTGTTCTGTGCTTTAACGCTGTACTCCTCACTGATTTCCAAGCAAGAAGGAGTTCTGTAACCCAATTGATGGGAACAGCATCACAAAACACTGCTGGAAGGTAAACAAATGCTACAAGATGGAGAAGGTGGTTGGACTCGATGATATCAAACGTTTTTTCCAACATAAATGACTCAATGATTCTATGGTTCTGCACTTCACATTTTGTAAGAACCAAGAAATTCAGTTCTGGTGTAAATGTGGATATGTCTTCCCTTTCTAGCCCAGCAGTGTTTCAAGAACACACCCCCAGTGATCATGTGATGGTGGCTAACAGGTGACAGAGCAGGGTAAGACATCTCCATGTGACACAGCCAAATGATGTGACCAGAGGTGCTTCTCAGAGGTCTGTTGGACCTAGAACACAGCAGGGCAATGATAAAACTTGTCCTGAGGTGGTGGGTGGCTGTGAGCAAAGGGCTTTGCAAATGGTTGCTCCCAGCTTCTCACCTGCAGGTTCACTAAGTCCTCTCGGCATTTCTGATGTGCCTTGTGGCTATGGAAGATCTTTATCAGCTCTCAGTAAGAAATTGCCTAAGTGTAAAGTGTTGAGAATGAACAGCTGGAAAGCACAGAATTCCCTGGGAATTTCTGCTGAGGAGCAGATGCCACAAGATGGGTTGCCTGCTCTGGTGTGACCACCACCATTAGTGGATCTGTGGGTACCAGTGTGTCTCAAAAGGATGGAAGTGCTCAGGGAGGATCAGCTTTGGAGACTCAGCGTGGGCTCCATGAAACCCTCTGGAGAGATGCTGCTCTGCCCTGGGGACTTCAGGCATGGTCCTTTGAATGACGTGCAGCCACTGAGACCATGTGAGGACCCGGCTGCTGTAGATGTAAGAAACTTAAAAGAAAAATGTACATAACTCTACACTGGAGTTTCTGTTTAAAAAAAAAAAGGCAAACTAATCACTGATCCTTTACTTGCTCTACTCCTTCCCCTACCTTAACTAGGTTTCTGTGACAATAAGGGTCAGAAATTCAATTAGGAGGTTTCACAGCCATTACAAACATTTGCAGTTCAAAGTAAGTTAGCAATTCCACTACAGCAGCCTCTGTATCTCCCCTGTCCTTTAGGTACTGCTGGATCCTGCAGTCTCTGGTGTGCTCCGAGTTGAAAATGTGTGCATCATTCTCATGAGTTTTTATTGTAAGGGAGGGAATCTCACAGGACAAATGTGTAATGTTGTAAGAGCAACAAGGTTGCATGGATACGAGAACACAAACGCGGCGGCTTGCACTTTGAGAATACAAATTCTTCGGGAAGAACAACTATCTCACTGTGTTTGGATGTAGCTTAATAAAATTGACTGCACCAAGCTAGGCCTCTACAGGCCTCCAAGCTACAAACAATGAAGAATAATATCACAATTTTATGGTACTTAGCATGACTGAGTTACATCCTGGATGGTCTCCACAGAATCACTGCAACTGGTGTGGATTTGAGTCAGAGGAGAAGAGCTTTACACCCCCATTGCCGAGGAGACATGAGCACACCAGGCACAGGACCCCAGGGGCTGAGCCCTGTGTGCACTGCTCTCATTTACAGCGTGTATCAGCATACCTTAAGCTGGGCTGGTACTTTTACAGTCATTCAGCTGGATGACCTACGTAGTCCTGACAAAACGCAGCCCATTTTTAATAGCTTTATCCACCAGGCAGAGGATATCCCGCACTCAGAGCAGCGCCGTTGTCCCACAAGGGTGGGGAGCAGGGATCAACTTCATATACCCACTAAAATAGCGGCCAGTGCTGGTATGCAAGTGCCCTAGTTTAATGCCTAAACATGGTATCTTGCTACCCAGCCTGGCAGGGCTGCCAGTTCGTGCTCCAGCCCTGAAGGTGAACTGTGTGTCACTCAGCAGTGGCTCCAGCAGCAGGGAAGGTCAAACAGCCTCTCGCTGGTGGCTGTGCTGCTGACCCTCCTGGGTAAGGAGCAGCTGGGCAGGGGGGAGAGAAGAGCAGGTTAACAAGAGCGTTACTAACTGTCTTTCTTAGTTATTAAAACAAATAATTTCTCCAGGGACAGGTGGGTCTAACCCCCACTAAAGCCAAAAGGGAAGTTTTGGGTGGAGGATCAACTCTGCAGTCACCCTGCTCCATTCCCAGGAGGGCAAAACATCTCCAGAAATATTGAGGCTTTGTGTCAACCCACGTAAGTTGCTGCTGGCCATGGCCACCCTCTGTGTTTGGGGCAGGGACATTGCAAAACTTTTCCACACCACTTCTGATCACTTCACTCAGCTGAAACCTTGCAGCAGATTTGCATCTCATGACTATTTAAGAAAATTATCAACCGTGAAAGCATCTGGAAAGCTGCACCAACAAAAGTTTCAAAGAAAACAAAACTCAGCCAGAAGGATGGAGCCAGTGCAAGGATTCAAAAGGAAGAGCTGGAAAAGAAGGAAATAATGTTTGTAGGGGTACCAGCTGGAATAAGATCTGCCTTGCCTGTTCTCCTTGCAGCTTTCCTTGTTGCTCTTTACAGGTTGAGATTCAGGAAAGGGAATGGTATGTCTGCCATCAGTGCTTTCTGCATTTGTAATCCTCGCCTGCACTGCACCTGCACCTGTGCCAGCCTCATGCCTTTCCACAGGCAGGCAGGAATTGAGCTGCAGAGCAGGAAAATGACCTCCCCCATCATGGCCACATGGCCCTCTGAAGCTACAGGCCAAAAAAAATGTTCAAAACCAGATAAGAACCACCCAAAGTGGGTGATCTTCCTGTCCAGCTTTCTGGATTTTATGTTCTGAACTTTTATCCTTCATTATACGCTGCGTGGCACTGACACAGAATGGTGCAGGTCCAGATCTCTGAGAGTATTTCCTATGGTCCCTTTCCAGAGCCAGGAGAGCTGTGGGGGCAGGATGTATCCTGCAGAACATGTGGAGTAGCTTTAGCCAGCCCCAAACACACACTACAATAAAAGAAGGCCACTCTTCCAACAAAAACCTTTACCTACACTCATCGTTTTGTTAATTTTAACTGGATTATCTATGAGGCAAAATCCCCACTGAAATCAAGTCTGAAAAAGACTCAAGACAGGTTTCCCAAGACTCCCTCAGCAGGAATGCCATTCCAATGAAATGATTCCTCTTGCAACCTCAAGACTTGTCAGGAGGGCCAAACAAGCATCATTCCAACCTGACCTCTGACATTGATGCCCCAGGCTGCAGGTAGCATTTTGGACCCAGCCTAATGCCCCCCACGGTTTCAGTCCCCTCTGAGCACCGCAGTGCCCACCTCACTGCCCATCCCTGACCCCACTTCTCCCAGTGACCTCCCCGCAGCCCGGCACGCATCTGTGAAACATGAGTTGGTCCTGTTACATTGCCTGGCCTGTGTTTCTAAGAACTGAGCCAGTAAAGATTTAAACGAGCTCTGTAGTGGGTGCGGGAAGCCTGATTTGAGGCACCCTGGCTTCAGGTGACTCCACCCGCAGAAGGCACTGGTGACGCTGAAGTGGTTTCATTTTGTGTCAAAGAGCTTCTGCATCCCTCCCCCCACGCCAAGTGCTGTGCAAACCCTGGGAATCCTCCCTCTCAACACTCTGTCACGGTGTAATTCTATTATAATTCCTGACATTTGAGAGACTTCTAACAGTACATGCTTTAAATTAGACAAGCAATATCTTGCTTGCTGCTCTCTGATAAATAAAAAAGTGCAAAACCTAATTTTCTGGTGCTCTGTTCTTTATATTGATTTTCTTTTAAACCTGTAACTACCATCCTGTCACTCTTTCCTCATGTGTGGCTTGCAGGTATTACATAAAAGGTGATATTTCATGTCTGGTGCACACATGTGCAAGAGATGTGCAGACTGCAGGAAGGTGCCGTGCTGAAGCAAACATGCACTGGTGGGATGTTTTCACACAGCTGTATCTTTGCCTGCTTGTAGGGACTTAAGAGGCAATGACCACATTTTTAGATCAAACAATAGACAAGGACAAAATGTGTCTTGTAAGCAGACAGACAACCTAAGTACAAAGTTGTTTGCAGAATCTGTGTGAATTTTATTTACGTTCCCTGGTCTTTGCTCTCCTCTGGGATCTTACATATTTTGCATTATTATCAAATATTTGTAATGATCCCTATAAACAGTCTAATGTTAAAAGCTACTCCAAGTGTAACTTGACCCAGAGGAAAGATGCTTATCTGAGCTCCACAATGACAGATTAAAAAAAGATGCTGATGCAGTACGTCTCTGGTAAAATGAGAGAAATATAAAAAAGTCAAAACTGCATAGATTTTTTTTTTTTACCAATAGATAAAGCAGGAGTTCTCTCTGTTGGCTTTTGCAGTGAAATACCACTTGCAAGAGCTACAAACACGCAGCACTTCTGATCCCAGACACGTTAGCCAACCAAGGAAGTAAGGAGAGGAGTAAATGCTCAGCCAGCCGGTACTGTCAGAATCTATTTCACTGTTTAGTAATTATTTTTTTTTATTACTATGACAACACAGACCATAAGAATTGCTTCTTTAACCCCAGCAAATGATAAGTGCAGATGAGACTATTTTTTTTAAATTGAAGTCATCACTTTTTACTTCTGCCATGTAAGAAAGTGATGCCACTACGAGTGTCCTGCCCTGCTCTGCCTCCTCCTGCCCTGCATGGACAGCTCTGCTGCAGTGTGGCACTTGGGTCATTTTTTTTATATCAGAAGGCATTTCAGAATGGTTCCACACTGGCTCAGCACTTTTTGTCTTAAAAAAAAAAAAAAGCAGCAGCATTCTCCTTTTTAAAGTGCTTCCAAATCTTTTACATCTCTTTTCCTTTTCTCTCTTTTCAACCCCCACCTTTTTTTTCCCCCTTGTGGTCCTGGAGACCACCCTGTAAGCCTACATGACATCATGAGAGAGAATTAAACGTACTTGAAAGGCCACTTCTGTTTTGGTGGGAACTTCTATGCAATTGCAAAGTGCCCATTAAAGCACAGGTTGTTTCCTAGAAGCATGTCCAAGCCAGTAGCGTGCAAACCCCTTCAGGGCTTCTAGAAAGCATTCGCTTTTGAAATGCTGAAGGAAATTCAGAGATGAAAGGATAAGTCTCCCTGGCTGTGCATTTACAGTCTATTGTCTTCCATGAAGGATAGTATCACTCCTCAGTTGTGTTATTGCAGTTAATCCACTTAAATGCTATTGGATTTTCAGATGAGCTGAATTCTTTGCATCTGCTATTAAGAACCTTTGTTTAGATGAGAAAGGGCTGTTATTTAAATCACAATGAGTTCAGGGAGATGTCAGGGTGCAGCAGGCACCTTGTGCCAATCTGCGCCGGGGAGCGGGGGCAATTTTCCGCCGGGGCGGTGGGGAGGGAGGATGCGAAGGGAACGCGAGCAGCCCCCGCGGAGCTGCGGGGCCGAGTCGTGGCCGGCTGCGGTGTTCGGGGCCGGCTGCGGGGGGCCCGGGCTGGCTGCGGGGCACCGGTGCTGTTGCGGGGCTCGGTGCGGGGTGCGGAGCCGGAGCAGTTGCAGGGCGCCGGGGAGGGGTGTGTGGGTCCAGCGTAGTTGCGGAGAACCGGGGCGGGGTGCGGAGGACCAGGGCAGTTGCGGCGGGCCGGGGCAGTTGCAGGGGCTGGGTCCGGCTGCGGCGGAGCCCCGGGGCGCGGCGTCCCCGCGGCCGCGG
>WBMZ01002721.1:451-29302 GCA_013400975.1 Atrichornis clamosus | reverse complement strand
GCGAAAAACAGCACGGAGGGAAAAAATTCTTGGGAAACTGGGAAACCAAAACTCCCAGAGCCAGAGCCCCACACCACGTCTCCCCGAGCCGGGCGAAGAGGCAGTGAGTGAAAAAAAAACTTCTTCTCCGGCTGCCGGGGACTGCTCCCCCCCCCCCCCCACACGCACACACCTTCCCCACCTCCTTTTGTGTTTTTCAAAGCCATATCAAAGACTGGCCAGGGTGATCAACCGTTCTTTTGTGTTCTGATTGTCTGGCATTTGCATATGACTACACTCGCCCCTGCCCGTTGTCTCCCTGGTAACCAACGAAAAAAAGAAGAAAAAATGCACTAAGAAACACAAACCCACCACAGAGGCCCTACCACCTCAATCTTTCTCTGCAGTCATACACAAAGAGGAAAAGTCAGGAAGCCTCCTTCTTCTTCAGGTTGAATTTCTTACAAAATGTGCATGAATAGGCAAAGACAAATCATGGTGAATGGTGCTAGGCCAGGTATAGGAATATATATTTGCTTTTGTTTTGATCAGTATAATTCAAATATTTAATTACTTCATTGGTGAGGGCTGGAGGACCTCATTCTTCACATCTTCTCTCCTAGATCAGTACTAGCTATTTTATTACCACTGTTCATTTGTTGCTTGAAAGAACAGATGAAAATTAAATTAATTTCTGGAAACTTGTCAGAAAAAGATATTAAAGTCTCACATTTCATTAAATTAATACCCCTGAGGAATTAGCTTACACCTGTCCCCCAGTATCAAGAGCTAATCAAGAAATACTTATTAGAATTTGTATTAAAGTTATCCCTAAAAGAGACAGGAAGGCAAAATAGCATAGTTTTTATATTATTTAAAAATAAAGTGGAACAAAGGGAAAACCAAAAGTATTTCCACAATTGCTACATCACTGGATGCATGTAGCAAACAAAGAAATGGATGTCTGGGTTTTAATGGCATTTCTGCTTCACTTGGTGGGGATCACATGCTAAAAACTGCAGCAACGCAAAGGGTAAATTAAAATTCATTGTATATAGTTTAGTAGTCTATACACACAGAACAGGTCATAGGATATAGTACAGCATTATATATACATACTAGTATGTAGAATAACTAGTATTTCTCTATTAACCCATGTTCTGAGCCTAGGCTTGTATCCAGATTAATTAAGTTCTTATTTATTTTTCATTCAGTACAAACATGTTTCCTTTCATGATCAATTTTGGTAAGTAATACTGTATTCAAATGAAAACTTTAACTATATTAGTTAAGATAGAGAGAATCCCACAACAATGAGCCTCAGAAAAAGCAGGGTAAAATAGAAACATAAAAACAAATGGTAGGGTGAAAAAGCTTCTAAATAAGTTTGAACACTTCACTGTGATATTTCTTTAGCAGGGTTACTCCTGATCAAGAGGTGTACTTGGAAAACTTTTGAGAAAAGACTTGTTACTACTGAAAGAAGCATTGGAGACACCAGTCAACGCATCTGTACACTTCTCTAGCGTTCTTTAGAAAGTTTCAGAGCATTCCCCAAGATTATCTGGACTTTAGTCGTGTTTTCTCAGGTCTAGACTATACAGACATTGCTTCTGACCTAAAACCATTCCTTCTGGTGGTGGACATGGCAACTTCTTAACCAGAATGCAGCAGCAGCAATCCTTCACAGCTAATTACAATGTGAAGAAGGCTGTGGCTTAATAAAGCAAATCACAGTTCAGCTGGGGGAATAAGAGCAGGAAATTCATCTCTCAAGCAACCTGGTTCTCTTCTTACAAGGAAAGAGCTGTACAGACTCTGGATTGAGCAGCTTCACTGCAAAGACTCTGGGGTCTTGTGGATAGGAGTTTAAATATGACTGACTCGTGACCTGGCAACAAGCAAGGCCAATGGCATATGCAGCTGTACCAACCAGACCAGCACCAATTTTCTGAGAAAATTCTTAAATTTCCTTAATTAAGGAACTTCAGACTGTCTCTGAATTCATTGTTGGGCAACTTCCTAAGGCCCCTTCCAGCCTGAGTGATTTATATTTGTGTCACCATATTGTCAGGATCATGATGGTAATTAGAGAGATCACTTCTGCTAGTGCAGCATCTCCCAAAATAAAAAGCATCTGCTTCTGCAAACTATTGTATCCAGAGAGTTTCATGTCCAAGGTTTAGCGTCTCCTGGCCCTACCTTGCTTTGAGATCAGATAAGATCTCTATATTATCATTAGGTATGTTTCTGAAGAATAGCACCTATCACACTAGCCAAGTCAATTGGTCTTAACAAAATCCATGCCAGCATATTTGAAGGATTACATGTATGAATCATTCCTTTAAAGCAATTACTGTGATGTTTTTATTGGAAAACTCGTGCATTCCGCAGATTCTCAGTGCAGATCCTCAGTGCTGTTCCTTGCAACAAGACCTACAGGCACGGAACATTGTTTCATTTGTTTCACATCACCAAAATGAGTACAATCAACTGAGCGAGATTTCAAGACAGTTATCAAGAGTCAAGCCAGAGCTATACAATTGTCTTGTGAAAGGAAATGATCACTATGTTTATCATACTTGTGATGGAAAGAAAAAAAAAGAGGAAAAAAAGAAAAGGAAGTTACCACCCCTGTAGTAATGCTTTTTCTAAAAACTACCAGCTGAACTGGGGAGAAAGTTACTCACTATATAAGACCATTGATTTATATTGTCTAAACATACACATTCAGCCAAAACATTCTATTCAACCACCATTCACCACCAACTCCACCATACGCGATGCAGCTGTATCTATGCCAGGCTTGTTTCAGGAACAGTAAAATCTCCACCCCTGGCAGGAACGGGGAGGGAGCAGAACAAGGAGAAAAAATGACATTCAAATACTTAATAGAAGTCAAAAAATTTGTTAAGGGAGATTAGTACATCCCAGGTAATAGATTAAAATTACTTCATACTTCAGGCATCTCAGAATGTTTAAAGGATCACAATAGGTAAGTATTGCTTTAAGGAAGCACCACATGGGATCACTTACTATGAAGTCAGACTTCAAATTAAACACATGGAAAAGAGAAATGCTTTGGTAATTTACTCTACGCCTACCTCTAAAGCTCCCTGTTTCATCTTCTGCGCTGCCTGCTCGGTTCTGTGTCAAATTGTCTCCTAATGTACTCCTAAGTCCTGCCTGTCTCTTGTTACTGCACAGGCGTGTGCCAGGCAGCAAGCCAGCCAGAGGCATATGTCCTGATGGCTAACTGATACCAGTTGATTCCCTGCCTCCTGTCATTAGTGTGATCCACCAAGGCAGCTGAACCACACTCCACATCCATTAATCCCAAGCACACCTGCCTTACACCAGTTGCAAGCACTAGTCTTCAAGCTGGTGCAACTTCATCCAGAATAAAGACCGTTTCAATAGTTGGACTAATTGATTCCAGCCTCAAGTCTTCCATACAAACTTCTCTTTTCCCTTTAAAATTGGCAAAACTCTTCCTTCTTTGTGAAAAGGAGCAAAAAAATGACACTACTTATGGAGTTGACCTATTTGCATAAATTCAAAATGAAATTTACATAGGAGTTTAAAAATGCAGTACTTTAATCATTTCACAATCATATGTGTCATTTTAAGATAAGCAGGAATAGACAAGCAATAATTCTTTGAAAAGCACCAAATTCCATGCTCAATTGTACGGGTTCCTTTTTGGTTTTGAGCTCTCTAACCTCCATCACCTGAGATGTCCATGATGAACAATAAGGACTACATTAACCACTTTCCTCTAACAACTTGACCACAGCATCACTGGCTTTCTCTTCCCTATGCATCAGCAGATACGAAACACAGTGCAGAGCTGCACATACCTGTGAACGCAAAGCCCTCTCAACTCACTATCTCCAGAACTGTATGCATCTCTGAGTTACTAAGACTCAAGGGGAGGCATTTAACTATATTGGGAAGGTATTCTGACATGTATATATATATATATATTTATATATTCTGACAGTCCACATACCAAAACACATGACTTAAAGCCTTGCAGCACATACAACTTACCTCAGAGTGGTGTGGAACTTGAAAAAAAAAAATCACTATTCCTCATGTAAATCTAAACCTGTCTCTCTGCCAGGTTTCAGTTCAATATTATGGCAGCCAGGCCCTCAGATGGACTGGCCTTTCAAGAAAGCATCAGCCTTCACTGCTTCTTGAGCCTTTCCTCTCCTCCAGCTTTTCCCCAAATCACACGCCACATATACACTGGATCTGTATCCAAATGGGATGCATCGCTCCATAACAGTCCAACTGAGTTGTCTACTGCTTCCCCAGGAAGCTCACAAGTTAGAACAAGTCTCTAGAGACTGAAGCTATTTGGTAGCAATCAGAGAGTGGATTAATTTCTTAGATGTGCACAGAAACATCTTCATTGAAATGCTCCCAAACCTAGACCAGAACAAGCATTGCTAATCAGATTTAGAGCCTCAGACACTCCAGAAAAAGGCAGCGAGCCCTCTAAATTTTGAGGCACCCAACAGAGAAACTAAAGGGCACTGGCATATTAAGATAAACAGGGACAAATATCTCCTCCACAGGCAATAAGTACTGTAAAAGTAACAAGATAGCTATGGGGATACAGATCCTTTTTTGCACCTCTAAGAAGGAAACAGGATTTCATCCACATATCCTCCACTTAACCTATCAAGCACCACCTTGTCTCCACTATGCTAATATACCTTCTCTTTTTCCTCAGCCTACATCTAGGAAACTCCTTCATTCTCTACCTTAAGAATTCATTTCCACACCTCAAAAGCAACTATGCTTCAGCAGCCAGACACTCACCTCCATTATTCGACGCGGAGGCTGCTGCTCATCAGAGGTCAGCTTCTCTTCTAGTTTTGCAGTGTAAAAGAATTAAAATAACTAACTTTGAATCAAACACTACTTCAGTTTTTCAGAGAAGACCAAACCCACACAAAGCAGACCTATGCTCACCCAGACACATCCCCAAAGAAAAGAGCAAAACCTTCCCATATCATGCCAGCAGCAACCCCTTTTGTATTCCATCACCTGTGTAACACAGGTGGTAGGGATCAAAGCCTCCATCACCACTCAGCCACATTTTTGCTGGTTCAAAAAGACAACAGCATCATATCAACAATGCTTTACAGCTGCCATAAATACCTCTGTGGATGTCTCAAAACAAACCACATATTTTCTTTCTACTGTTTTATTTACAGGAGTACTTAAAAACCTTTTTATTTCAAAAGTGAAGAGAGTGGGACCTCCTTCGCCATTCTCTAAAAATCTAACACCTTTCCTTGAAACCTCTTGGTGCATAATCTAAAGAAAAACGTCACAAGAAGGCTATAGATTTCCTTTTGAGTATCAGGTACCTTTCTCCATCAAATCTTCTCTTTTATTGTCTCTCCACTGCTCAGCCTTAAGGATTAGTGCAAAAGAGCAAAGCTATTTAGCCCTCTTCTTCTTGCACTCTAATTGCTATTCAACTTACTCAGTCTGAGCCACCTTTCTTATACTCTTCCCTGCTTTCTGATGTGAAAAAACTACCATTAAAAAAAAACCTTACAATTCCTTAAATTGCATATTTTGTTAGAAGTGATGCTTTTAACAACAGGATGAAGATACCATGTTAGTTATAATTTTCTTTGTTGCTCTCTGGTCTGTGTGAAGACATTGCCAAAGCAGCAGAACTAGTGAAGGTGTGAGTGCCATGGACAGCATGTGCCCATTTCTCTGCAGTTCCCAGTAGAGAAGCTGGATACTTCTCCTTGCTTACATGTGTGCAGTGTGTACACTGTGTTAAGCTTGATGGATTTTTTGCTGGCAGTTGTCTCCTGGAGTTACAGAGAAGGGGCATCTTTAAGATGATTGAGTCAGTGTTTTACAGCTCCAAGAGAAATGAATACAGTCCATCAGGAGTCAGCAAAGATATTTCCATTGGCAATCAGGAATGCCATTAATATTTTAAAAGTACAAGTAGAATCTCATCTTCATTACCTCAGTAATCCTGGAAGGAAAAGAAGCCAAAAAACTTGTATGTTTAAAATTTTAGCTACGTGTTTTCCTTCATGTTTCACAAGGGACAAATCTGCCTGCCTTTTTCTGTGTAGTTTGAGAGCCAAAGTTTTACCATGCATTTCATTCCAACTTTGTTCTCTATTTTATACCTTCATTAGTATATATACAATCTTTGTGGTTATATGTAGTTGTGCACTACAGTTCATTGCACTGAACTATGCATTCTCACTTTTAAGAATATCATATTAAAAAAAGGTCATGGATCGGTTTTAAAATAAATTTTAGAGTAAGCTGTTCATATAGACACATGCTATGCAGCTTGAATAGCAGGCGTACTATGCTTTGTCAGCAAAACTTATCTTTGGTAGCAGTTCTGCTCCTTAAAACTGAGTTTCTAGAGTTACCTCAGCATCTGCTTCCCTCTTCTTGCTATCTGTATGCTTATTAATATATAGGTTATATGGTTTACATTAATTCTGCTGTTCCTACCTTTTTTTTTTTTAATAAGTTTCTGATATGTAATATAGTAGAGAAAATGGTGGAAAGTACCTGTGGTTAGGCTGTAAAACAGCAGTGTTTGAACTGGCTTCATTTTAATGCAGAGCACCATAGAAAGATACTCAGGAAAGTGCCTCAGGGGCTGAAGCCTCTCAAGGCCTTTCCTCTCCTTCATAGACTGAGCTCCTCTTACGGTGTTACTCCTACAAAAGGAACAGGCTTGTACCTGAAGTACAGCCACCTACACAGGGAACAAGGGCAGCAGCTAGAAAGCAGCAATTCCCAATAGTTAAAAACTGTTGGAAAAAACCCTTCTGTATTAGTGGTTTGTACATGTTGAAGTTCAGCAAAATAATAAGATTTCATGCAGACAAGTTTCAGTTTTAATTGATAAATTATATATACCTTGACTAGCATTCACAATTATTTTGTCCTTCAACTTCTATGATATTGACACACACCCTTCTGCTTTACTTCATTTTCTCACTCTTTTCTACTATCACTGCGTCTTGTTTAACAAATGCCTGATTTGCCAACAGAGGCCAGGGTCTGTGCATCTCCTGTGTGTCCATTTGTTTCATATGTCAAGGATTCATATAAACTACATCAGTGTTCTTTCACAAGTAACCTGTTTCTCACTATCTCATGGCTGGTAATTCTGAAATTTCACCTTTCATTTCAGCTGAACTGAAATGTGAGAAATTACTCTTGCCATGTCTGTACCACTTCTTTTTAGAATTCATCTGACTCTTGAGAAATCTCTTTATTCTGTGAGCAGAAACAGGAACTTGTTCAGTTACAAGACATTTCTCTACAATCAAATTAAATGTGAGTTTTCTAGTACCACCAAATAAAGTATTTACATTCCTTTAAAAACCACTTCATAATGAGCTATGTCCATCTCATTAGTGACTTCCAGTTGCCCCTGAATTATGGTTCAAGCTAATGTATTGACTTTTTCTTTTGTTTAAAGCACTGCACAAAAACAGGATGTCTTATAAGAACTGGCAGTGAAACCTGCAATCATTAAAAACCATTTTGCAACATTTTTGATGAATCACTAGATAAATATTTGGCATAAGCATGAACCCTGCAAGCTTCAATCAACTTTTCTCACCCTATTTTCTTGTCCCTTGATGCTTTGATCTTGTGTAAAAGGAAGAATGGACAATAAAAACACTTACACAGATATTCTGGTTTCACAGAACATGCTTTTTTAATTTTGACAGTTTTTAATAAGGTTTCTGATTTCTTGAAGAACTGTAAAAAGAGAAACTGTGATTTTCCAGAAAAGAAAATAAAGAATAAAAGCAAAAGAAAGATATCCAAAAGAGTTATAAAAGAGTATTGAGGATATTCCAGTTAAAGTTCACAAAAACAAGTATCTCAAGATGTATGTTATGAAATGGATATAGGCTCTATAAAGAATAGCTATAATTGTACACTGAAAACAAAAGCTTTTTATCCTGTCATAAAACTACACTTAGGTAAAAATAACTACAGTGAATGCAGAAAGACTTGCTGAGGGTGGGGAGCAAAAATATGAAATATATTAAACAGATGTTAAATAAGATAGACCTAGAAATCAATTTTGAAGTTAGAAAAATGAAAAGACAGCTGAAACTGAGAGGGAAAGCACTGCATGGCTTAGAAAGTGTAGAACTGTTGTTGTTTACTCTACTTAAATAATTTTTATTTTTATTTCTCTGTGTAAACAACCAGAATTGTCCCAGGACTTTATTGCTGACTAACTATCAAAGAACTATATAGCTGTACAAACAAGTAAATTATCTGTTGCACACTAGGAAGAAAACAACAAGGATGAGAAAAATAAACATTGATACATATGAGAAATGTACATATACCTTTTTAAAAAATACAAACTTCTCCGCAGAGATTCCAAACTTTCTGATTTCCAATGTAATAGCTTTGATGAGACCCAGCAAGGCAGTGAAGAAAATGTAGTTTAAGGTTCCTTCAGTTAATTCTTTTCTTCCTGAGATACATTAAAAGACACATTTCAACCAACATCTCATAAACCACTCACATATCTGTACACTTTTCCATAATGTGATTTGATAGAGCCAAATGGCCATTATAGTTTCAGGAAAAGTTCATACCCAACTGACTTGCAGGCAGTTTTAGTTTTCAGTTTCACAGGTTATGTTCGTCAAGAAGTTTTTAGTTTCTTGATGAAATAATTTGGCCTCCAAGTTTTCTGCGGGTCCCGTTTTTTAACACATGTCCTTGCAAAAGAATCTTTAGAGAGAAGACTATGACACCCAGCGATTCATGGTTTTTTAAATGGCATCAATTTTCCTTGACACCTACATATAACTAAAACGTTGTGCATCTTAAAAGCTGTATAGATACAATCACAAAATGAACGCCATGAGGATAGCTCTTCACGTCTAGCAGCTGAAGTTCATGTGTTCTGGTAGGTAAGAATCCATGGATTTCATAGCTGGAACTGTCTGTCAAGCAAACCAGCAAGGCCAGTGATTTTCCCCTGTGCATATTCAACTGGAGCTTCTGCGATGTGAACCATTTTCTTTGGGCCTCAATGTACAACATTATTCCAACAAAGAGCAAATGATCATTTGTAGCAAGGAGTAACTCAACCTCATAAATTGCATTTGTCTTAACGAGATATGAGGTAGGGATTGGAGGGATAGGTAGAAGAGAGAAGCGACTTAAATTTGCAGTGAGAGGAAAAAGTAGCAATCATCAACACATAGAGGTCTCATGACATGAACAGCAACGCTTGATTTTGGTCAATGTTGACTGCAACTTTCAGACAGACAAAGCAGAAACATGAGAGAAATCCTTTCCTTGGGACCACCAACCAAAGTTAAATCCCTGACTGAAGAAATGGAATGAGAACTTTATAAATAAAAGAAAAAATGTTCTTTCTTTGGCTTGAAAAAGCTGTGAAATTTATCTATCTTGTCTGCTGTTCTCAGTTACAGAATACCAACCCTCCTTGTTCTTTTGTAGGCAGAATATATGACCTAAGAGAAATGAGAACCAAAGGGAAAAAAAGGGCACTTAAAGTTAGTGTCTTTTTATCAGTGACAAAATATTTGTCTCCCCTTTCTTGAGAAGTTTGGAAGAGTGCTGCTTTTTATCCTTTCAATAAATAGTTTTCTCTCTCTCAATTCAGACTATTAAAAATAGTAAGAGGAATATAATATAACTTTAAATGAGAATTTATATATCACATGCTTTATGACAGCTGCTTTTATTTCACTTTAGATTAACAAAGCCTTTATGTTGAGACTTTGGAACTGACCTTACAAAGAAGCAGTATCATTAGCCCTGAAGCACATGTTTCCCATTTAATATTTCTGAGGTAAGATTCTTTGTGAAAGTGAGAGAAATGAGAACGCAAACTTGCAGGAAAAGTAAAAGTCTGACTGTCCTTCTTTTGAACAGAATTAAAGTCAGTTTGAACATTTGAAAATACAAAGTGAGAGGCCATGGCCTTACAAAGAGTTTCTCAATGTGATCCCAAGAGTTACAATGCTCAGCTTTCCTTTAGTACACCATAGCTCTTTGTCATTTCCTCTCAAGAGGCTGAACATATTTTGCCATCTCAATTTGAAGTGAAAGGTCTCGCTTACATCAATGTTATTTCAGTTTTAACCAGCACTACTCAAATGATTTATAAGCACACCCAACCCAGAGAGCCCTATAGTAGTTAAAGCAAATGAACCCAACAAAGTTATTCTAGGGCACAGCAGAAAGGAATTGGATTTGCCATATCTGAAAGAGCCATATGTTCCTGTTACGCATGGAAATCAAACTAATCTTAATGATATTTTACCATTGCCATGTTCTACTGGTTCAGTGCAAGAGCAACGTTCTTGGTTTCTTTTCATCAATAAATTAAAAATGCCTTCCCACAAGTACTCCATCCTTCTTTTGTTCCATACCTTCATTCATTAAAGCCTGTTTGGTATTCTTCAGCTCCTGACACAGTCACAGTTTTATGCTGGTAACCATTTCTGCACTCTTTTCAGTCGGTGAATGTGAAAACCTGCGGACTAGAGGCTACGAGGTTCCAGATGAACTCAAGGAAATCTGACAAACACTGCAAAGAGATGAACAAGGACACGGTTTGGAAGCCAGTGGATGCTCTTCATATTTGGGACCTTGCCAAAGAAAAGAAAAACCTCTATGCACATGAAAAGGAGAAAAACTGTATGACTGGGAGGAGAAGCTGACAAATTCAGTGCTAAAATTGCCATCTATGCCAGTGGAAGTTGGACCAAAATTCCTGTAAACATATGGCCTTTCACTCATAGCAAGTCTTGCCTCTGAAATACACTTCTGCAAAGTTTTCCAACACAAGTGCTGCAGGATTTGCTGGAGCTGCATCCAGAGTCCACGAGACCTCTCCTGCACAGTTATCTGGGGCTATTTTAGAATGGAGACATCGGACTCTTTTTTTCTTTTTTTCTTTTTTAAAGAAAGAAACAAAATGTTTGTTTGCTAAATCCGTGCTTAAACACTTAAATTAATAATTCTAATTGAAAACCGCTACTTTTTCTTCTTCCTACTGACTAAAATGAGAATTCTTGGAAGCTGAGCACTTCTGAAAACTAGACATGTTATTTAGTGGGAAAGACAAGCATGAAGACAAGCATGAAGAAGCAGACTACTTGGAGCATCCTTATGATACTCTTGTCCTAAGCCTCAGGAATTCCAGCTGGTTTTGCCCCAGGACCAATATTAATCTTTCAGAGAGACCCACCAGCTGCTGCACAATACCTTTTCCTAATCATACAGATAGTCTGAATTTACATTCCTGATATCAGATGCAAACAGACACACAGGCTTTATACGGCTTCCAAAAAAAGTGTGGTTATTTCAACTTACACTAAGCAGAGCTATAAAATCTTATGATTGGTTCCCCAAGTCCATTCCCTCATACAGACGTATTCTTTAGACTAAGATTAGACTCCTCCAACCAGTAAACCAACTGATGTTCATGACTTTTAGTTCATAGCTTCTGCCCTACTTTTTGGTGCCTTTTCCTCATCAGTGCAACACTTTGTCCTGCACTTTGTCTGCTTGCTCTACGTCTGAACTCTTCCCTTTCAGTTTGGGCATCCACCCCTATTTTGTCATTTGTTTTGTTTGTTTTGTTTTCCTTTTGTGATTCATGCTGTGTAAACCCAGTACTGGGGAAGAAGAAATAAAAAAAGCATGCTCACATGGCATTTTTACCATCAGGTATCTAGTATTCCTTGGCAATATTCCATGTAAGAAATTATCCTCTGCCTGTACAATCCCCCAGTTTCCTCTGATATATTTAACTTCTGACTCTAAACTGTGGTTTCCGGTGTTACACTGCTGACATAACTGCAGTTAAGCGGCTCCAATGTCTAAATCTGTATTTCTGTAAGGTTAGATATGTTCAGATCCAAGAAATCTGAAAGGTGAAACTCTATAAATAAAAGTCACTCATGTGCAAGTGCAGACTTAAGTACCCAATATGTCTTACTGGAATGATGGTATGAATTACCACGTCATCCTTGCACTAAGGTCCAAATAGGCTATTTTCACCACATTACAGTCCAAATTATAATTTACTTTTTGTCCATGATTAAATACAAACTGTGGGCAAATCCCCCCCTTCTTTTTTCCCTCTTTGCTTTCTTTAATAGCTGATCTTAATATTATTAAATGGCATAAAACAGGCCAATATTTAGATTTCTGTTCAATTTTCTGTGTTTCGTCATTTTGACTTCATTCTCTTTGATGTCTAGAAAATAATTTTTCTTCATGCTGTTTGGATTCAAAGGCAAAAAAAAATAATCTGCAGCTCTTTTGGTGTGCTATGAATAGGCATGGATATGTTGGGACAGGAAATGCATACATGCCACTACAATTAAAAAAGACTAATTTGTTAGCAATTCCATAATATTCCCCAAATGCAGAAATTCTAAACAGTGTGTAGTCATGTGTGTAACTCCTCTTTTCAGCTGCCAGGGTCCACAAGCCGAGTCTTCCATAACAGTGAATATCATGGGGAGCAAGACAGCACGCCAAATTTTGTGGACTAATATTGAACACTGCAGCACTATTCAGTGTGATATAGTGCATATTTCATACAGTCACTGAATCTCCCATCTATTAAAACAGACTCCTTCCATTTTATGATTTTTCATGGTTTCTCTGCATGCTCTCGTGCATGCCCACCTTTCCTGACATGTCCCCTTGCAAAGCCTGACAGCTCCATGCACTGCCTGTGGAACTCTGGTGCTCATGGTAGGTGAAGAATTGCAGCTCTAAGAAGCTCTTCTTAAAATTTTTGAGAAAGTGTCTACTTTTCTTTATTCTTGCAATGAAATTATGTGTCCAACGAAAAAATATGGCAAAAATGCTGCCCTCGGAGCTCTTACAGAATGACTGAAGTCTTTTCACACTTGCCCAGGCTCCAGTGAATTCACTCACATCTACCAGAAGACAACGTATTTAATACCCAAACACCTTAAGGAATTGTATCAAAGATGTACCAAAACACTACACACAGACTTTAATGAAAAGATTTCTCCTTTATCATCTGTAGGAGCTGGTTTAAGATACATTTCGTAGAGCTTTACTGTAGGCCTTCAGAGCCTGCTCAGGAAGCACCAAAACTCAACTAACTGTTGAATTTTATCACTAGTTTATCTTTCCTAAGAAAATGGATCGTTTAGCCACTGAATTCTAGTTGTATACATGCTAAAGAGAGAGTAATTTCTTGAAATCAGGCTGGATTTGTCCTCCTGCTAGAATAAGAATTCTCAAAAGCAGTTTGAAGTCCCAAACTCTGAAGAAAAGAACAGCCAAAAGATGATCGCGGAAAGCAGTTTAAGATGCAGCTCTCTGACAGATGTTAAAACCAACACATCATCTGCACAAATGCAGTAAATTTATATATATAATCATCCAGTTATTCAAATCTGAAACAAGAAAAACAAAACCATGTTTTTTCTTTACACCAAGATTATAAATTAAGACATGAAAATTGGGTCTTGTGAGGTTACAGAAATGCTGACAGCTGGAAGTTTTTGTTCCCGCATTACAGTTTCCATCTCTTTTTTTTTTTATAAATCCTTTCTCTCATTTGAGACAAATGCCATTTCTAAAGAAAGAAATGTGGGTGTAAACTGAAAAAATGACTACTCGTTTGTTCTTCATGACCCACTGATGATTTTATGCTGACTCTAAAGAAAGGTTTTGTAAAATCTTAGCTGCTGACAACGAACAAGCACTGTTTGAGCTACAAGGGAGATAATGTAAGAAGATAAACTCACTACAGAAATTTAATTTTTTCAACTCAAAACTAAACTTGAAGCCCTGAATTATTCTTGCTGGTTCACGTAACCGGGAGACAGAACTTACTGAAAATCACAATTTGGCCTCTGGTATACAGCTGTCCCCTGAACACCTCTGTTCTGACAAAAGGCCTACTGAACATTGCATGACAGTAATTTATAGCTGAATTTCTACCAGCAGTGCTGCTTTTGCATTGCACTACAGATGGAAATCTCTCATCTCTGCCACAAAAGTTATTCACAGCATGATGCCGCATTTTAAACCCCTCTCACGCTTTAGTGCAGTTTTATTGTAAAATACATCAGAGGCTTAACTGTTCGGATAAAAACCACAGCTGACAACAAGGAAGGGGAGGCAATACTTTCACTTACTTTATCAGAGTCCATGAACCTGATAGCTGGTTAGTAAGGTCACATAATGATCAGTCTTTCCTTCTGATCCATTATCCCACTCCATACAGAGAGCCCAGGTTTGCATCAGGATTGGAAGCACTAGCAAGAAAACTTTTTCTGATGCCAGATATCTGATAGTGGGGTAAAAAAATTTTTAAAAAACACCCCAAAAACTTTCTTTTGAGGCTGAGAATCTGTTGTCAACTAAGGAATTGAACTGACAGAAAATGCACCAAGTTCTTCCTGGCAGGAAAGACAGTCACATCAAGAAGGAAACAAGCCAAGCCTAGATGTGGAGGGAAGCAGGTAGAAGGAGGAAGTGTCCGCAGCATGACTTTGAGGACTTGAATTCATTGAATCTGTAGTGGCAAACCAGTTTTTAAACCTCAAGAAAAAAAACAAACAAAAACAAACAAAATAAAATAAATGATGTAAATTGACTTCTGAAAGCTTTCTTCTAGTCCCTATTTGTTTCCTTGTGTATCATTACTACCCTCAAAATTTCCAGTCTAAGTTTTGGTGACTTAACCAAAAGTGTATGACATTAGGAGGAGCTGGGTTCACAATTTCTGTGTGCCATGAGGGTTGCCTGACCTGGAGCTATTTTATCTGAGGATACTCAGCAGAAGGCTTCCACTGTGTACAGATGATGAAGTCTGTCAAGCAGTCATATAAAACCATGGAGGAACCAAGGGAAAAGTCCTATTCAACCTGTAACTTCTCAGCCCTCTGCTGTACGTGAAGCTCAAGCGTGACTTCCATTGCAGTAGTTATGTCAGTACTCTCTCAGGTCTGCAGCATTTGCACAGATTCATTTTTATTCTCTAAATCCATGGAACTTTAATTTCAGGAGTGCAAGTGGTGATGCAGCTCTGTATTTTGCATCAACGGCAGACTTCCAGCCACTGCATAAAGTAATAGTCTGTCACACTTCAGCCACTGCATAAAGTAATAGTCTGTCACACTTCAAGGCCTGAAAGATCCCAGACACATTCCACAATTTACAGAGGTAACACATTCCTGAACGCAGCACATTACAGATGCTACAACACACACAGCACTTAACAGAGGAAGCATTCTGATTTCTTAAATCCTTTCCACTGCGAAAGGCAGGAAGGAATTTTTGTTCCTTTTGTCCCCTCATGCAGAAAAGGCATCAATTAAAAAAGCTCCAACTTCACAGTATTTTGTGACAGTTAATACTAGAAATTAACAACCACTGAAGTTAATTACTGAATGTGGGGCTCCTAGTCCCAAACCACATACCAGCTCTGTAACCATAACTTTTTGCCCCTTCCTTATCAGAATTTTAAAAAATTCATCTACAGCAACTCCACTTTTCTAAACAATTCTGTTGCCAAAGCAAGTCACACTGAATTGTAAGACAACTTTTACAGGATAATTCTGACATTACATGTTCAATGGCTTGACATCATGAAATATATTAGAAGTTGAGCTCAGATTCAGCTTATTCGGAATGTTTTAAAATATAAAAAGCATCTGTGCAGGTTTGATGTCCACAAGCTATCATGATTACAAAAACCAAGAAGTGTAGTATTTCTGATTAGTAGTACACTTTCTTAAACTTGTATTTCTAAGAAATGCTCTTTGCAATTCAGCACATTGCCTCTCAAGGGGATGTATACAAAGAGAAGACAGGAGAGTTTTGTAATCAGAATAAAACATAAAAGTATCAAGTTGCTAGTTATTAGGTATTTTAAGAGAAGTCCTCAACATACGTTGTATCCATAGAAATACAAATACCCTGGAAAACCTGGAAAATGAAGGAACTGAGTAATAAATCTGTCCTGAATACACACACACACATCCATGTTATTGAGTAGAAATATGTCATTTTTACACATCCTTGAGTTGAAACTTTATAAGTTCTGTATTACTGACATTCTATGAAATATCTCTTAAGGATTAGAGTGCATAAGAGTAGCAGTGTGACCAGTTCAACTCTGTGCATCAGTGCAACTTCTGTGCTTACTAGTGTTACAACGATTATAGCCTTTACAGGCGTCACGAGAATATTTTTGGAAAGTATGTCTTAAGTCATTTGGGTCCCTTCAGTGCATTGTATAATATGACAAAATATATTTTTTTTCTTTTAATGCAAGCAATGCTGTTGTTGCTGTACAGAAATCTGCTCCCTTCAGCTAAATCACTCCCACTACACATCTTCAAAAGAGGTGGATACTCCCTGTATTATTTAGATGAGGAAACTGAGAAACTGCACGGCTTCTTAGAGTTAGGGAATGAGTGCTAGAGAAATAGCAGCCAGATCTGGGTTTCCTGAGCTTCCAAATACATTCACCAGTCACGGGACTTTTGTCTCAGGTGCAAAATGGTTTTACACCATGGACAAATTTTGAGGCTAAGCATAAGAAAGTGAATGAGTATGGTACCCTGATTCATGTTGTCACAACAGGAGATGTATCAGGACAGTCACAGAGTTCATCCAACTAAATATGTGTAAGGGGCAAAGGAGAAAAAGGATTCTTCCTTAAGTCTGTATTTTCATCCTTTCTGATTATTGTTGCTTTCCCAAAGATGTGTCTTTGAAATCAAGTTTATCTGTTCGTTTTTTGGTGGTGGATGTTTTGTTGTTGTTGTTTTAAAATATTATTTATATATGTATAGTCTTACTTGCAATATCACCTTAATTTCTTTGGCTGTTTTGCATTTTTCACATGAAGAAGTGAACAGACAAAAAGATGTCAGCCTTGCAGCACAGTCCTATAGCCAGACCCCTGAACTAGTGACTTATGTCCAACAATTGTGGAAATTGTGGAACAACTGTGGACAACATATCATGGAAACGTGTGTGAAAACAAAAAGTAGTTGAAATATCTCTAAGTGATCTGATCCAGAGATAGCACAGCACAATATGGTATATTAAAAATATTCCTTTTATATTACAAAAACTAACTGATACAGTGCCACGGGGAAAATCATCAGTTAAATTGGAGAAGGTGGGGATTAGTAAGAGAATGAAGAAACTGGCAGCCTGCAGCAGTAAGTGACATGCCCTACTACACATTGCATTCCCAGACATTTTGAGAAGCCATGTCACTCCAAACCATGACAACGAGACTCTGTTCCTGTAGCTTGTTACAGTGTTGCTCTAAGTACATGGAGAAGCAGAGTGCTTAGAGGACATCATTCCTGCCAGCAGAACAGACACCCTACTTCCACAGCAGAGTCTTACCAGATCAGCTGTCAAACACTGCTTTCTAATATGAAGTTGCCTATTATTTGCAAAGGAAGAAGAACAAAGATATTGTGTGGATCTTAGTGATTTATTTGGAGAATAGAAAGAAAAAAAAGTCTGGCTGATGTTCTCACTGTTACGATAGTTTTGTTTGATTTTCTTTCAAAGACAAAGCAGGTCCTTGCTCTGCCTTTCTGCCAGCAGTATTTTCCCTGAACCCATAATCCACTGTAAGTACAGTGGGAACCTGAGGAGCTGGTTCCACAGTTGTACAAACATTGTCCAAAAGCTGGTGAAACTGCAACGTTACTCTGCAGCTACACTCCACCTCCTTTCCCCTTAGCAATGCCAACGTAGTAGCACATAATCTACACAGCACCTATACTGCAAAAAGAAACATGATCTTGTAGACTGCTGATAATTGATTACATATGTTTAAAAATAATAAGGATACTAAGGACTGCATTAAGCAAGGGAAAAACAAATCATCTCTTTTAAGGAAACTTTAGTGTACTCTATATATGTCTTCCTTTAGAATCAGCACAGAAGTTTCTTGTGTGAGTGCAGTCCAAAAAGTAGAAGATCACTAGATCTGCCCTATTTCTCTCTCAGTGATGACGTGCCTGCTGTTTCTTAAAAATTACACATGTAACAGAACTGAAGCCACGCTAACTACATGGACTACATACCTTCCTGGATTTCTCATGTTGTTTGGGCAGGCTAAGAGCCTGCATTTGTGTGTGGCAATCCATAAAACGGCCTCGCTGGGTTTGCTCTAAGTAAGAGAATTTCATCAAAGCACATCTTAAATTACTTATTATGGCATCATCTTAGGCTAAAATGAGAACCCACATCAGGAAAGAAGCTGTAAGGGATGGGAAGGCGTGGGAACTGAAAGATGACACATGGTAAGAGATACCATGCGCCTAAAGAGAAACTATGCTCTTTCAGTTTTACAAGATCTAGCCTGCTTGGTATAGCCTAACAAGCACCACGGAGAGCTTGTTTAGGGTGTGTGCAAACCAACTGGGTGATCTCAGGGACAACAGAACAGCAGCTGACACAGGAATGTGACTAAGATGCATTGCAACTCTAGTTAACTCTATAGATAGATACAAAACTAACTTGCTTACATGAAAATTATTTTACCCTTATTTTTTCAAAGACAAATAAAGATACTAGATACACAAATAATGCTTATTTTCAATTAGATTTGGGATCTTCCTTAGACTCTTGAAAATTCCTCACTAGACTTGCTTGGTATTTCCATGAGAGCAGTACATGGCTTCCTTTATCAGTTACAAGAACCTTTCCTGCCTGCCAATCTGTAATAGGCTGTTTTGGTTTTCTCCCTGCCATTTCTAAAGTAAAGTAATATAAAAAGAAAGCAAACAAACAAACAAAAAAAACCACTGGCAGCAAGCAGTGGTTAAAAGCATCCTTAAAGGCAATTTTCTTGTACTCTGTGCTTGTTCTTTGAAATTAATATTCTGACAGTAGACTAAGATCTCATATCTAAAGCCCCATAATAATTGCCACTGACTCAATTTAAAAGCTAGTGAAAACAAAAGGTCTTGATTTTCAAGTCATGTAAGGAAGAGTGAATAACTTTTCCAGTTTCTTACCTGCTACCTTTCCATTACTGATGTTGAAATTTATTAATTTGTTACACTCTCTGCATTACTGTAAAGTAAAAATGTTTCTTGTGACAGAAGAGAGCCAAATGTTTTTTACACTTCTTATTTCAGGAGATACTCAAAGAGTCCTATAATTATCCTGTATTTTCTAATGGTGTAGCTCATTTCTGATCTGGTATTTTGTTTCAGCATAGCACTGCAGAGCAAGGGGCCCCCAGCTGAGTTTTACAGTACCTGTGGAGCAGGCTGATACTGACACCTTGGGGAGAACTTTTTCCACGTTTGAGGAGCCTATGCAAGTGTCATATAAATCAGTTTGATTTCTTCCCCTGTCCTATCCTCCCAGGAAGACAACTTTTTAAAATCCTTTGCCCATGCTGTTGTAAGACCTTCCAGATGTGTTCCAACTTGGATTGTATTACATCCATAATAATACTGCAAAAAAATGCCTTTTATTTTTTTTTTTTAAGTTTGCTTAGCCAAGTTTTAGAGCTCATTTAGGTAGTGCCTCATTTATACTACTCTTAATTTTACAGCCATCTTGCCATTATAAAAGCCCTGTTCTGCATTCAGCTGGACAAGCCGTATTTTGCATACAACACTGATTGTGGGAGTCCAGCTTTCTTGGTAGGCTAAATCCTTGTCCATGCCAGCTCAAATTATCTCCTTGGCAGGCTACTGGCTCAGTTACACGTGACTGCTAGGACATATACAACCTCAGATGTTATGAGGGGCATTACTGTGCATGGGAACAGTCCAATGAAAAGCACAGAGCTAGACTGGCAATTTAACCAAAGTCAGGACTTCTAGGCAAATTAAAGGAAGCATGTGGATTTTATCTCACTTTTATGAGACTGACCTACCCTTTTCCTTTGCAATTGAGTGGCCCCTCATCCAATCTTCTTGAGTTTGTATTCATGAATGAACCTTGCCATGCACTTTATATATAAATGTGCCTTGAGACTCAAAGGCTGTGCACAGCATTGAGCTGTGAGGCTTTTCACAGTGCAAACTATCAGTAGTTGCCTCAGGTACACAAACAATACAGGGAAAGATTTACTGTCTGACCTCTCACTAGAATAGGCAGGCTCGACAACACTTGTCTATGTGCTCTTAAAAACAGACAGCAACAAAATTTTTTCACAGCCATCTACAGACATGTAACACGAACGATGAACTCATTCATGATGCATTATATGAATTTACATGAGGAGCTCCTACCTTCTGCCAAAGCACTGGAGACAATGGGCTTCTACAGGGACCGAAGTCTCCCTTCACTGCTGAGGCCGGCAGGAGCAGCCCTGGTACTGTGGTAAACCAAAACTTACAGGCTCCCACGTAGAGCCACGCTTTGGATGACAATGTCCCCAGAAGCACTGGGCTCTGGAAAGCACATTCCTCTTTACCTGCCACCACATACAACTTATGCACTAGATTCTTGTTCTCACTGTAATGACACATACCTTAATGCCCTCAGAGTAAACATGTGCCTGCATCCCCCTGGGATTTACAGTCAGAGGGATGATTTATCCTTGTGAACAGACAGAAAAGGCTCATCCACTCTCCCATTCTATAACAAAAACATGGTCATTAAAGCACAAATATGTATTTATTTTTGAACCAGTTACTTTCCCATTTGTGGGAAATTGTCTAAAAGCAAGTAATAGGTCCTTTCTGGACAATCTTTTTATCTTTGGTTTTAATGCTATTATAGAATGGCAAATAACGATGCTTGCAAGAGAAATGTATTAGGCTTTCCAGCCAAGTTAATGCACATGACTGGCACTTGTGCAAGGCTTCAGTTTTTTTCCTGATTCACAAATGATTTCTGTATTTTAATATATCTGTTGTTATTTTAACCCATTTTTGTTAAGCAAACATCTATATATCTGCAAATGATTTACACTGTGCTATGAAAATATTGCTATTATTAATTCATTGCAATAATGAGAGCGTGCATATGGTCTTCACATGCATATAAGAACACATATTCAAGACATGCAATACAAAGTAATCCCACTACCACCACTAACACTCACACATTTAACTGCTGGTGGAATTCAAGTAACTTTTAAAAATATCAGTGTCATACAATCACTTAAGTGACTGCAAAAACAGTATTTGCAGCTAAGTTGCAGAAATTCAACAGTGTCAATTACTGACCAAACATACCCAATTGAACGAGGATCTATCGGTAATAGATTAACCAGATTAATGTGTACGTAACAGTCTCAGCATGGTACGTTGCTGCAGTTAGTTTCAAAGTTCACATATTAACTCCTATTTATGCTGCACATGTGGTTTATGAATGAAGTCTGAATGAAAGAAGAATTTAAGGGAAAATAAGGTAAGTGACATAATATGAAATATATCTAAGTATTCAAGCATAGACTGTTTAGAAGGAAAAAAGAACAAATATTTAATTGTGATTTAAAAAGGGAATGAACAAATCCTTGTCCACTACTTCATGTTATTATGCTACAGACAAAGTATACAATGCATATCTAGACTGATGAATAACAGAAGACAACCATTTCATAAGGTTGGGTTTTTTTTAAGGAAATTGATCATTGAAAAATCCATAAAAACCTTACTGTGAATTCAGCAAGGAAGATTATCTTGCACAGTATTCAACGATGCCTATTAGCAACATTATTAGCTCTTGAATGTTTGATGTTGTACTGAAGTTATTTCAAAAGTTTGAGTTAGGCATGGATTTAATACAAGTGAAAAAGCTTAAATTGCAGTGCAAATTATTCACAGGAAATCCCAGTCTAAAATTATCCCCAATCTCTCTGAGTACCTAAACACAATATGTTAACAAAAAAATCCAAAAAACAGAACAAAACAAAACAAAACAAAACAAAAAATTTATTTCTGAAGTTCACTATGGTTGCAACTATAGTTACACTATAGTTCTGAAATATGTCTCAATTTATTTAAACAGCCAGTCTTCCTGTCATATGACTAACATGCATCAAACCCCCTGGATTAGAGAAAAGCACAAAGAGAATGAGAGGTCTTATTTATGAAAAATTAGAGTAACTGGAAATGATACCTAGCCAACTCCCCTCTCCAACAACCAGCCTATGCTTTTCTTTCCTAGTAACTGTGCTGTTAAGTTAGCATAGCATACATGTCCAAAATCTCATTGTCATGAGATTGGCTATTTCAGCTCCTCCTTTTTTTTTTTTTTTTTTAATTTACATACTTCTTATATTTGTCTGCATGAGAAAGCCCTTTCATATTACTGGCTATTACAACTTCAGAGGTAGGTGATTAAAAATGTATTCTAAGCTGTTCTTTGCTGTGAAAAAGCACTCCCTTAAAAGCTACTTCTCCTTGATTATCCATTTCTTTTTCCTAAAACAAGTAAATATTTACATCCTGACACATGGTCACTTAATAACAGCAGCACTTATTTGTCACCATTCTCTTCTTCCTACCCTAGTTTTTCTTCCTTTCCTAACCTACTACTCTCCCAGCATGGCAACACTGTTTTCCCACAGTTGTGTTCCAGCTCCTCCCTTCTCTGTTGCCTCTCCTTAGCTCTGTCTGCTTTGCTTGTTCCTAAAACTCTTTTCACATTTCAGGCAGGAGAAAACACTCCAAAGACATGGAATTTTGAAATTCTTGCCTTTTGTTTAAAAAAGTTATCTGAAACGCCTTGTGTCACTTGTATTTAGCGACAGGTTTGTGGATAAAAGCACAGACAATGGCAGACAGCAATGAGATGACCATCAACCTGGTTGTCCTCGGAAAAACTCAAACTGGCAAAAGTGCTGCTGGGAACAGCCTACTGGGCAGCTCGGACTTTGAGAGCCGTCGCTCCCCGAGCTCGGTGACTACGCACTGCAGCCTCAGACGTAGCTGCCGCATTGTGGGGCTCACACGAAGAAACGGCTGTGAGGCAGCTCTCCGTGTTCGAGTACTCGACACTCCAAGCTACCCTCACAGTGGCCTCAGCAAAGAGCAAGTGAGGGACACAGTGAGAGCAGGCCTGGTTCACCACTTCGGGGAGGAAGGCCTGCACTTGGCTCTCTTGGTCCTGAGGGCTGACCTGCCTCTGTGTCCAGATGAAAGCGATGACACTGTTCAGTTCATCCAGGTAACAAAAAAATGAATAGAAGTCTCTGCCCTGCTGGCCACTCTTTTGTCTTCAGGTCAGAATAGCTATGGAAGAGTTGACAGCAAAAGAGAAATAAAGAAGTCCAGATGAAAACTGGAACACTTCTAGTCCTGCAGTTGAAACATGCCATTCCCAACTCCAAAACCACAGCTACACTCACACACTAAATCTGAGAAGAAAGACGCAAGAGCTGCTCTCTTTTGTAAGTGGGCTCGGCACAGAGGAATTTAGGAATGAAATTTCCCTATCAAAGCAAGCTTGTCTCTCAGAATCACAGTTTATGGCTTATCCTGACAGATCTAGCTTGTTGAAGAGAAATACTGTCCAAAGCAAGCAAAAGTCATTTACCTCACTCTCCTGCACTCTTTAAAGCACCAAAGCAGAGAGCAATAGGTCCAAAATCATGCAGAAAATCTGACCTGGGACAAGGGTGGTCAGCTCTGTCCTGCACTGTTACTACTGCTATATCTATTCAAGAGAAAATAACTGGAGAACTACTATAAATTTACTCTGGCTAAAGAAAGCTTCTAACATCACTGACTTGAAGCAAATATTTTGAAGCCCCTGGGGAAAATCTTTTTTTGCAACTAAGTAAGATATGTAGGCAAAGGCAATGAAAAGGAAAGGCTTTCTTTTCACTGGGAGATTTCTCATTACTGTGCATATAGATCTTTGAAGAGGGAAAACGGAAAAAAAAAGAGGACAGCAAACAAATATTTAGTTTGCCTATCTGATCAAATGAACTAGGTTTGTATTAATTACTAAGAAACCAAGGGTTTCAGTTACTACCAAAGTCTACACATTACACTTTGCATCTGTCTTACACTACTGAACTTCCTAAAAATCTATGACTGAAAAAGACTTCTCAGTCTATCAAGCCTTTTCACCTGCTACAACTGATATTATCTAAACATACAAATGTTTATATCCTGATGTAGATAAAAATACACTGGTTAGTAAATATATAGATGGAAATACAGGTTTTAAAGTACTTGATTTGCTCTCCTCTCTAATAGTAGGCTACTCCTTGCTTTTTTTATAGTTTGAGAGTTAGTTCTAATTTCAAAACACTTATTGTCAGTTTAGATATATTGGTTTTGAATGTTATACTTTTCTTCCTTATACAGTTGTCCATCTCTCTATACTTCATAATATTGAAGAAACAGTAGTACTTACTAAATTATTTTTACTCTAGGCCAATGAAAAATCATGATGCTTCTAGTCTGAGACTGTTCTAGATCAAGTCCATATGGGCATTAAAAAGACAATACCACCTTTTCTCCTTAAATGGAATTTTAAAACACCTACTGTGAAGTAAATAAAGCACAGAATCATAGAATAACTTGTGTTGCAGGGGACATTAAAGATCATTCCATTGCAATGCCATGAGCTGGGACACCTTCCACTAGATGAGGTTGCTCGGAGCCCCATTCAACTTGGTCTTGAACACTTCCAGGGATGAGTCACCTAGAGATCCTCTGGGACACCTGTTCCAGTGTCTTGCCACCCTCATAGTAAAGAATTTCCTTCTAATACCTAATCTAAAGCCATCCTCTTTCAGGTTAAAGCCATTCCCCTTTGTCCTATCCCTACATACCCTTGTAAAAAGTCCCTCTCCAGCTTTCTTGTAGGCCTCCTTCAGGTATTGGAATATGCTGTAAGATCTCTCTGGAGCATTCTCTTTCCAAGGTTGAACAGCCCCAATCTTCTCAGCCCAACTTCATAGGAGAGGTACTTCAGCCCTCTAAGCATCTTCACGGCCTCCTCTGGAGTCACTCCAACACATCCATGTCCGTCTTATGTTGGTGGCCCCAGATCTGGCTGCAGCACTCCAGCTGGGCTCTCACCAGAGCAGAGCGGAGGGGCAGAACCTCACCCTGCTGGCCACACTGCTTTTGGTGCCGCCCAGGACACAACTGGTTTTCTGGGCCGTTAGTGCACACTGCTGGGTCATATTAAGCTTCTCATCCACCAACACGCCCAAGTCCTTCTCCTCAGGGCTGCTCTCAATCCATTCTCCATCCAGCCTGTATTTGTGCTTGGGATTGCCCAACCCATGTGCAGGCCTTGCACTTGACTTTGTTGAACCTCATGAGTTTTCCCTGTTGGTGAAACAAGGTCTAGCCTAACACCTTGTCTCATTGGCTCCTCTATCACTTGGAGAAGGAAGCTTTCATTAATGCATTCCAGGAACCTTGATTGCTTATGCACTGCTGCGTTGTCCCTCCAGTAGATATTGGTGTGGTTCAAGTCCTGTGTGAGGACCAGGGCTTGCGAACATGAGGCCACTGCTATCTATCTTTAGAGGGCCTCATCCACTCAGTCTTTCTGGTCAGGTAGCTTGTGGCAGACCCCCACTATAATGTCACCTGACCCTGTACTCCCTTTAATCCTGATCCATAAGTTCTTGATTGGCTCCTCAACCATCCTCCAGCAGAGATCCGTGCAGTCCAGCTGGTCACTAACCCCTTTTTCATATCCCCCTGCCTGTCCTTCCAGAAGTGCCTGTATTCTCCATTCCAATAGGAGCCATACCCACTGCATGTCTGTGACACCAAAAAGGTGACAGTGTTGTAGGCATGCACACACAACACTTCTGTTTCATGACCAAAGTGGACTCTCACCTTATACAGGGGTTGGCTTTCTCAGTTATTTTCGCCTTAAGAAACCAGATGCTGTAATTTCATCAACCATAAACACATACAACAGGACAGCTGCCTAGGCATTGGGAATATGAACACTAATGGTTTTATTTCAGTGTGCCATTCCAAGGAAACATAAGCATGAAGACTACCTTTAGCAATCAGGAGCTTTCACCATGATTCTCCGATTCTGAAACTGAAAACCCAAGACTTCCTTAGGCAGCTTATGGTAAATTTTTGTATGTGTTTAATGTTTTTCTTCCCTAGTGTCTAAAACAGAACTATCACTATCAATAAACCAGGTTTTTTTAACACCCCACTTATCTTGGGACTAGAAACATATCCTTTAAAGCAGTATTACATACCTTGGCACTTATTTCACAATCATGATCTCTGCAGAGTGGTCTTTATTACCAAAGTAGGCTTCTTGTCATACATGAGACTTAGCATGATTGCACTGAAATTACAATTTCATTTACACTTGTAAATTAAAGTCCAATCTCTTATTCCTATTAAAATTTCCTGCACTTAGAAAAGCAGCTTGTTCTCTCCATTCTCCTCCACCAGACAAATCACAGCAGCTGGAGAAAAACTCTCTGGCCCACTATTTAGGTTGATGCATTTGTCTTTTTCCTGAATTGCTGAGAATAGTTCAGCTTTATGGATCACAGCTGGAACTGCAGTTGGTGTTACATAGAAATTCATATTTATTTTTTCAACTAAAGGTGATTTGGTGATTTAAAAAAAAATTTTCAAAGACCTGTAAAAAGCGTAGAAATATGGATATGTGGTAACTACTGATTTAAAACTTAAATGTGACATGGCTAAGCAACTGGAGAAATTCTATTAACATCTGTAGTCAGGGAACAGAGAACTGCTAGAACCACATGACCATATATTTCCACTGAAAATGGATGTCAATGTCTTGGAAAGGTGAAAAAACACCCAGAAATTTCAGCAACTCAGATAGCATGAACTGGATTACCGCCAGGAAAAAAACTCCCCTACATGTAACTGGTCTGTTAATGCACTAAGTATATGAAATGGGAGTGGGGAAAAGGAACAAGAAGAGATAACTATTTAAGATTTGTTTTTCATTACAGGAGCTTCTGGGTCCCACATGGAAGGATTTCACTGCAGTTCTACTTACTCATGCAGACAAGGCAGAAGAGGCTGGATACACTGAGGAAACATACTTGCACAGTGCCTCAAGCACCCTGCTGTCACTTTTGAGCTCAGTACAGCATAAATATATTTTTCTAGACAACCAGAACAGCATCATTAGAGAGGAAAGAAGCATTGTCTTAAGAAAGCTCTTGAATTTTATAAGACAAAATAACTACCAAGTGCTTCTACTTAAACACAGCAAGGAATAAAATTAGCTGTCAGGTGCTCATTTTTCTATTTTCTACAGTAGGTAACATTCAATAGAAATGAAAGAGTAGAAACCATCAACTGAAAAACTCCACATACATACCAAATATCTTTGAACACACAATTAGAAGTATCTCTTTAGCTTACCAAACTACTTGCCTTTCACAGAGAACCTCATAGTACTGCATCCAAAATCCCAGCATCAACCACAAAATCAGAAAAAGCTAGTGCTCCAAAATCATGTTCCTAATATGCATAAGTCACAAATGATATTTTGCACTACAACAGAGTGTACATTCCAGTTCACACAGAATAGAGATTGGGAAGAATTAAAAAAAAAAAAAAAGGAAAAAAAAACCACATAGGAGTTAAGGGAGTAAGGAACTCTGAAAAGGAGGCTGCTTCCTCAATTCTTCAAGCTTTCAAGAATTACTCTGGATCCAGTTTACTCAGAACTTCCATTTCTAAAAAGAGCTCTCCGGTAATAAAACCTAAGATTTATCCATTTCAAAAGTATGTCATTACCATGATTCAAGATTACTTATAACTGAATTTTGAACTACAAGGATTTTGTTTAAAAAGACATTATTGGATATACACTTCACAAGGCAGATAAAATGCTGTCCATGTGCTTAATGCTATACAGCATATTTAAAAGAATAATTACTGCTGCTTATTCCCAGATGATGAAATACTAATCGTTGACAGGAACAAAAAAAACTTATTAAAAAAGGAACTATCTCCTCCCTTGGCTTTCCATTTGCTTTCATTCCTTGATTTCTGATTTCATTTCCTTTCATGAAAAGAAGAAATTTCATTTCATGAAAGGACATGAAATCTCGAGATTTCAATGGTTCTCATTTGGTGAAGTTTCGGTTCATTTCTCTGCACTGCATTTCATGGCAGGCCATTTGCTTGCTTTCACTTCCTGTCAGGATTTGCTTTTTTATCTCAGCTGCATTTCATGTCCACATATTGTGGATGTTACAGGCCTGGGTGCAGAGAGATTTCAGTTTCCTGACAGGCGTCTGTGTGAAAGCAAGGCTTTCTCAAGGACGCTGCAGGAAAACAATTCAGAAGTATTGTAAACTATGGTCTTGTTATGAGACCAAAGAAGAAAATAATATGAGGTAAGAGTTACTGGGTCCAGCCAATCCCTCTGGGGGGTGGCTGGTCAGTTAACCAATAACCTTATGTCAGTCCAGCATGCTAAGGTATATAAGCACCTTTGTAAATTAATAAAGTGTCGGTTTTATCATCCACATAAAACTGTCCGTGTTGCTGGTTATCTGCTCGCTAGCGCCATCTGGTGCCGCCGACGAGATACAGCCGGTAATCCGACGTGTACCGTGAATAAAAAGGTATGTGTCCGCCCCGACGGGCCGGAGACCGGAGACCTCAGACAGATGGGGATTACCAAGTCCACAGGTGGCACGTTTCTCTCGGCTTGGAGAGCTTTATTGGCTCTGGCCAGGAACACCACAGTGACTGATAATGAGCTACGTGAGCTTCTGGAGTGGGCGACGGCACATAGTTATCCCACAGATCCTGAGGCATCGCTCACTATCGAAGTCTGGAAGGAGCTCGGGAACGACCTTTTTGAACGATTTGCATATGGGGA